>JAHHZJ010000221.1:0-29753 GCA_021437245.1 Aegilops speltoides | reverse complement strand
CTATGAGATTATGCAACCCCCACGAGGAACACTTTGGTGCTACCAAACGCACAACGAATCGGGTGATTATAAAGGAGTACTACAGTGTCTCCAAAGGCGTATGTTGGGTTGGCGATTTCGAGATTAGGTTTTGTCACTCCGATTGTCTGGAGAGGTATCTCTCGCCCTCTCGTAATGCACATCATCAAGCTCTTGTAAGCATTACAACTAATGAGTTAGTTGTGATATGATGTATTACGAATCGAGTAAAGAGACTTGCCTGTAACTAGATTGAACTAGGTATTGATACCGACGATCGAATCTCTGCAAGTAACATACCGATGACAAAGGGAACAACGATGTTGTTATGCGGTCCTGACCGACAAAGATCTTCAGAGAATATGTAGGAACCAATATGGGCATCCAGGTCCCGCTATTGGTTATTGACCGAGAATAGTTCTAGGTCATGTCTACATTGTTCTCGAACCGTAGGGTCCGCATGCTTAAGGTTTCATGGCGATGCTTATTATGAGTTTATGTATTTTGATGTACCAAGAAGTTCGAGTCCCGATGTGATCACGACATGACGAGGAGTCTCGAATGGTCGAGACATAAAGATTGATATACTCGATGGCTATATTCGACACCGAAAGGTTCCTAAGTTTCCGAGAAAACCGGAGTGCCGGAGGGTTACCGAACCCCGGGAAGCAGGGCCTTAGTGGGCCAAGAGGGAGAGAGAGGGCCGCACCAGAGGTGGCGCCTGTGGGGAGTCCGAATAGACAGGAGGAGGGGCGCGCCCCTTCCCTCTCCCTCTCCCTCTTCCTTCCCCTTCTCCTTCCTAGTTGGACTAGGAAAGGAGTCCACTCAACCAGGAGGAGGACTCCTCCTTGGCCGCTTATAGGGGCCGCCGCCTCCCCTCCCTCCTTTATATACGGGCAGGGGGCACCCTAGGACACACAAGTTTGATCTACGGATCGCTCTTAGCCGTGCGCGTGCCCCTCCACCATATTCCACCTCGGTCATACTCGCAAGCTTAGCGAAGCCCTCGCGCCGTGAAACATCAAGATCGCCACCACGCCGTCAGGCCGACGGAACTCTCCCCGACACTCGGCTGATCGAGTACGAGGGACGCCATCGAGCTGTACGGTGTCAAGAACTCGGGGCGCCGGAGTGACGGCGCCGGATCGGTCGGATCGCGAGGAGAACGACGACTACTTCCTCTACGCCAGATCGCTTCGCTCGGGTCTCACGAGGGTACGAGACAACACTCTCCCCTCTCGTTATGCATCACCATGATCTTGGTAGCGAGGAAATTTTTGAAATTACTACGCCCCAACAAGTCTACTTTGTTTTTACACATGGATCCTCTCTAGGATTTTATGGCCTCGAGCCATTTAATAGAATCCGGGCCACCATCGCTTCTCCACAGCTCGTGGGTTCATTGTTGTCTAGCAACTTAGAACTCCAAGAAGGATACCGTACCACTCCGAGCGATTATGCATCCTTGTCGACCTCGAGGGTTTGGTAGTGACTTGATCCGAAGTTTCATGATCACTATCATCAACTTCCACTTCAACTGGTGTAAAGGCGTACGAGAACAACTTCACATGCCTTTCTGATTAGTTGAAGTGATGGTTCAATAACCTCATCAAGTCTCCACCATCCTCCCACTCAATTCTTTCAAGAGAAACTTTCCTCGAGAAAGGACACTGTTTCTAGAAACAATCACTTTTGCTTCGGATCTGAAATAGGAGGTATACCCAACTGTTTTGGGTGTCCTATGAAGATGCATTTATCCGCTTTAGGTTTGGGCTTATCGGGGCTAAAACTTTTCCACATAATCTTAGCAGCCCCAAACTTTTAGAAATAGCGACAGGTTTCTCTAAACCATAGTTCATCTGTTGTGATCTCAGCGAAATACGTGGTGCCCTATTTGAAGTGAATGCGGTTGTCTCTAATGCCTAACCCATAAACGATAGTGGTAATTCGACAAGAGGCATCATGGTATGCACCATATCCAATAGGGTGCAGCTATGATGTTCGGACACACCATCACACTATGGTGTTCCAGGCGGTATTAGTTGTGAAACAATTTCCACAATGTCTTAATTGTATACCAAACTCATAACTCAGATACTCATCTCTATGATCATATCATAGACATTTTATCCTCTTGTCACGACGATCTTCAACTTCACTCTGAAATTACTTGAACCTTTCAATAATTGAGACTTGTGTTTCATCAAGTAAATATACTCGGCATCTACTCAAATCATACGTGAAGTAAGAACATGCGATATCCATTGCGTGCCTCGGCACTCATTGGACTGCACATATCAAAATGTATTACTTCCAACAAGTTGCTTTCTTGTTCCATCTTCTTTGGCAGAGGCTTTTGGTCATCTTGCTCATGTGGTATGATTTGCATGTCTCAAGTGATTCAAAATCAAGTGAGTTCAAATGATCCATCTGCATGGAGTTTCTTCTTGCGTACATACTAATAGACATGGTTAGCATGTCTCAAACTTTTCAAAAAGCGAGTGAGTCCAAAGATCCATCAACATACGACTTCTTCATGCGTTTTGTACCAATATGACTCAAATGGCAGTGCCACAAGTAGGTGGTACTATCATTACTATCTTATATCTTTTGGCATGAACATGTGTATCACTACGATCGAGATTCAATAAACAATTCATTTTAGGTGCAAGACCATTGAAGGTATTATTCAAATAAACAGAGTAACCATTATTCTCTTTAAATGAACAACCGTATTGCGATAAACATAATCCAATCATGTCTATGCTCAACACAAACACCAAATAACAATTATTTAGGTTTAACACCAATCCCGATGGTAGAGGGAGCGTGCGATGTTTGATAACATCAACCTTGGAAATACTTCAACACATATAATCACCTCGCCTTGACTAGTCTCCGTTTATTCCGTAGCCTTTTATTTTGAGTTACTAACACTTAGCAACGAACGGTATCTATTACCTTGGTGCTACTAAATTACTAGTAAAGTACACATTAATATAATGTATATCCAATATACTTCTGTCGACCTTGCCAGCCTTCTCATCTACCAAGTATCTAGGGTAGTTCTGCTTTAGTGACCGTTCCCTTCATTACAGAAGCACTTAGTCTCGGGTTTGGGTCCAAACTTTGGGTTTCCTCACTAGAGCAGCAACTGATTTGCTGTTTCATGAAGTATCCCTTCTTGCCCTTGCCCTTCTTGAAACTAGTGGTTTCACTAACCATCAACAATTGATGCTCCTTCTTGATTTCTACTTTCGCGGTGTCAAACATCGCGAATAACTCAAGGATCATCATATCTATCCCTGATATGTTATAGTTCATCACGAAGCTCTAGTAGCTTGGTGGCAATGACTTTGGAGAACCATCACTATCTCTTAAGGAAGATTAACTCCCTCGATTCAAGTGATTGTAGTACCCGGACAATCGAGCACATGCTCAGCGATTGAGCTTTTCTCCCTTAGTTTGCGAGGCTTAGAAACTCGTCGGAGGTCTCATACCTCTTGACATGGGCACGGGCTTGAAATCCCAATTTCAGACCTTTGAACATCTCATATGTTACTGACGTTTCAAAATCGTCTTGGCGCCTCAATTTTAAATCGTTTAACATTCTTGAACTATCACGTAGTCATCAAAACATGTATGTCAGATTTTACGCAACATCCACGAGGCGATGTTAGAGGTTGACACACCGGCGATGCATTAAGGACATAAGCCTTCTGCGTAGCAATGAGGACAATCCTCAGTTTACGGACCTAGTCCGCATAATTGCTACTATCATCTTTCAACTAAATTTTCTCTAGGAACATATCTAAAATAGTAGAACTAAAGCGCAAGTTACGACATAATTTGCAAAGACCTATTTGACTATGTTCATCTAATTTAATGAACTCCCACTCAGATGGACATCCCTCTAGTCATCTAAGTGATGCATGATCCGAGCCAACTAGGCCGTGTCCGATCATCATGTGAGACGGACTAGTCATCATCGGTGAACATCTTCATGTTGATCGTATCTGCTATAGACTCATGTTTGACCTTTGGTCTCTTGTGTTACGAGGCCATATGCATACATGCTAGGCTCGTCAAGTCAACCTAAGTGTTTTGCTTGTGTAAATCGGCTTACACCGTTGTATTGAATGTTAGAATCTATCACACCGATCATCACATGGTTCTTCGAAACAACGAACCTTCGCAATGGTGCACAGTTAGGGGGAACACTTTCTTGAAATTTTAGTGAGGGATCGTCTTATTTATGCTACCGTCGTTCTAAGCAAATAAGATGTAAAAACATGATAAACATCACATGCAATCAAATAGTGACATGATATGGCCAATATCATTTTGCTCCTTTTGATCTCCATCTTCGGGGTGCCATGATCATCATCGTCACCGGCATGACACCATGATCTCCATCATCATGATCTCCATCATCGTGTCTTCATGAAGTTGTCTAGCCAACTATTACTTCTACTACTATGGCTAACAGTTTAGCAATAAAGTAAAGTAATTACATGGCGTTATTCAATGACACGCATGTCATACAATAAATTAAGACAACTCCTATGGCTCCTGCCGGTTGTCATACTCATCGACATGCAAGTCGTGATTCCTATTACAAGAACATGATCAATCTCATACATCACATATATATATATATATATCATACATCACATCCTTTTGGCCATATCATCACATGGCATATCTGCAAGAACAAGTTAGGCGTCCTCTAATTGTTGTTGCAAGTTTTACGATGGCTGCTATAGGTTTCTAGCAAGCGTTTCTTACCTCGCCAAAACCTGGCGTGATATGCCAATTGCTATTTACCCTTCATAAGGACCCTTTTCGCCGAATCTAATCCGACTAAAGTGGGAGAGCAGGACACCCGCTAGCCACCTTATGCAACTAGTGCATGTCGATTCGGTGGAACTTTGTCTCACGTAAAGCGTCTTGTCGTCCATTTGCATCATGCTTTTATATCAATATTTATTGCATTATGGGCTGTTATTACATTATATCTCAATACTTATGGCTATTCTCTCTTATTTTACAAGGTTTACCATGAAGAGGGAATGTCGGCGGTGGAATTACAGGTGGAAAAGGAGCAAGCGTTGAAACCTATTACGCACAACTCAAAAGACACGAGACTCCACGAAACAACTTTTCAGATTTAATAAAATTTTTGGGCAAAAGAAATAGGCCGGGGCCCACACCTGTCCGAGGAGGCAGGCGCCCCTATCTCCTTAGCCCCTATTTGAGCTTCAGCTGCCATCTTACGCTATATGAAGGGTTTTCACAGGAAAAAATCGTGGGCAAGCTTACGGAATGAAACTCAGCCGCCAGGCGGAACCTTGCGGAATCAATCTAGGGCTCTGGCGGGCTGTTGCAGGGACACTTCCCTCGGGAGGAAATCATCTGTGATCCTCTCACGGGAGGGTCAATCTCCATCAACATCTTCACCAGCACCATCTCATCTCAAAACCCTAGTTCATCTCTTGTATCCAATCTTGTATCAAACCACAAATTGGTACTGTGGGTTGCTAGTAGTGTTGATTACTCCTTGTAGTTGATGCTATTTGGTTTACTTGGTGGAAGATCATATGTTCAGATCCTTTATGCATATTATTACCCCTCGATTATGAACATGAATATGTTTTGTGAGTAATTCGTTTGTTCACGAGGACATGGGTGAAGTCTTGCTATTAGTAGTCATGTGAATTTGGTATTAGATTCGATATTTTGATGAGATGTATGTTGTCTCTCCTCTAGTGGTGTTATGTGAGCGTCGACTACATGACACTTCACCATTATTTGGGCCTAGAGGAAGGCATAGGGAAGTAATAAGTAGATGATGGGTTGCTAGAGTGATGAAGCTTAAACCCTAGTTTATGCATTGCTTCGTTAGGGGTTGATATGGACCCATATGTTTAATGTAGTGGTTAGGTTTACCTTAATACTCCTCTTTGTAGTTGCGAATGCTTGCAATAGGGTTAATCATAATTGGGATGCTTGTCCATGTTAGGGCAGTACCCAAGTGCGGTCCACCCACATATCAAATTATCAAAGTACGAGCGCGAATCTTATGAGCGTGATGAAAACTAACAGCGATAATTCCCAATGTGTCCTCGGGAGCTCCTTCTTCATTATTAGAATTTGTCTAGGCTTATCCTTTGCTACATAAAGTTGGGCCACCTTGCTGCACTTTATTTACTTTATTTACTTTTGCTCGTTACTATTTATCTTATCACAAAACTATCTATTACCTACTATTTTAGTGCTTGCGAGAGAAAACCTTATCGAAAACTTTATCATTTCATACGCTCCTCGTTGGGTTCGACACTCTTACTTATCGAAAGGACTACGATAGATCCCATATACTTGTGGGTCATCAATACTCTTTTAAAGCGCCGTTGCGGGCGTAAGCGCTCTTGGTGAGTGGAACTTGGTAAGAAACATTTATATAGTGTGCTGAAATTTTACATCACTTGTCACTATGAAACTAATCCTTTGAGGGGCTTGTTTGGGGTACCTTCACCCCAACCAGGAAAACAAAGAGATGCTCCTCAACCTCTTGAACCTTATGAAAATATTCACTTTGAGATTCCTTGGTATGATAGAAAAACTGCTAGCTAATCCTTTTGCGAGGAGGCGGAACATTGCATCGACTTACACCTCATCTTTGTGGATGAAGTTTGTGGATTATTTAAGCTTGCGGTATTCGATGATGTTTTGAAGGAAGGTCTTCCTTTTGTTGGAAATATGCCTAGAGGCAATAATAAAGGACTATTATTATATTTCCTTGTTCATGATAATTGTTTTTATTCATGCTATAATTGTATTATCAAAATCATAATACGTGTGAATACATAGACCACAAACATGTCCCTAGTGAGCCTCTAGTTGACTAGCTCGTTGATCAATAGATAGTCATGGTTTCGACTATGGACATTGGATGTCATTGATAATGGGATCACATCATTAGGAGAATGATGTGATGGACAAGACAATCCTAAGCATAGCACAAGATCGTGTAGTTAGTTTGCTAGAGCTTTTCCAATGTCAAGTATCTTTTCCTTAGACCATGAGATCGTGTAACTCCCGGATACCGTAGGAGTGCTTTGGGTGTACCAAGCGTCTGGCGTGGCTGGGTGACTATAAAGGTGCACTACAGGTATCTCCGAAAGTGTACATTGGGTTGGCCGGATCGAGGCGGGATTTGTCACTCCGTATGGCGGAGAGGTATCCTTGGGCCCTTTCGGTAATGCATCATCATGATGAGCTCAATGTAATCAAAGTGTTTGATCACGAGATCATGCATTACTGATGCAGTAAAGTGACTTGCGATAGCGAGATTGAGCGAGGTATAGGGATACAAACGATCGAATCTCGGACAAGTAAAATACCGATTGACAAAGGAATTGTATCTGAGGGTTGCTTGAATCCTCGACATTGTGGTTCATCAGATAAGATTATCAAGGAACATGTAGAACCAACATGGGTATCGAGATCCGCTGTTGGTTATTGCCGAAACTGTCTCGGTCATGTCTACGTGTCTCCGAACCCGTAGGGTCTACACATAAGGTTCGGTGGCGCTAGGGTTGTATGAATATAAGTATGCAGCAAACGAAAGTTGTTGAGTCCGGATGAGATCCGGGACGTCACGAGGATTCGAGAATGGTCGGAGGTAAAGAATTATATATAGGAAGTGCTATTTTGGGCATCGGGAAAGTTTGAGGTCCTTGGTATTGTCTGGGACCACGGAAGGTCGAGGTCCACCGGGTGGGGCCACCTATCCGGAGGACCCCATGGGCTGAAGTGGGAGGAACAAGCCTGGTGGGCTGGTGCGCCCCAGGCCCCTGCGCCTAGGGTTGGAAACCCTAGGGGTGGCGCCCACTGCCTGGGGGCCTCCACCCCCTTGGCCGCCGCCCAGGAGATCCCATCTTCGGGGCGGCGCCCCCGAGGGCCTATAAGGGGGGAGGAAGGCGCACCACAAGCCTTGGCGCCTCCTCTCCCCCTGCTACACCTCTCCCTCTCATGAGCTCGTGAAGCCTGCTGCGGTGTTGCTGCATCCACCACCACCCATCGTCTTCTTTGGATCTTCATCAACCTCTCCTCCCCTTGCTGGATCAAGAAGGAGGAGACATCATCCGCTCCGTACATGTGTTGAGCAGGGAGGTGCCGTCCGTTCGGCACTTGGTCATCAGATGATTTGGATCACGGCGAGTGCGACTCCATCATCCACATTCTAGTGAACACTTCCGCTCGCGATCTACAAAGGTATGTAGATGCATCCAAACACTCGTTGCTAGATGAACTCATAGATGGATCTTGGTGAAACCGTAGGAAATTTTTGTTTTACATAGCGTTCCCCAGCAGTGGCATCATGAGCCAGGTTTGTCGTAGTTCTCTATTGCGAGTAGAACACAATTTGTTGTGGGCGTAGATGTTGTCAACTTTCTTGCCGCTACTAGTCTTATCTTGCTTCAGCGGTATTGTGGGATGAAGCGGCCGGACCGACCTTACGTGCGCTTCGTGAGGCGAGTTCCACCGGTGACATGCACTAGTTGCATAAGGTGGCTAGCGGGTGTCTGTCTCTCCACTTTAGTTGGGCGGATTCGATGAAAAGGGTCCTTATGAAGGGTAAATAGAAGTTGACAAATCACGTTGTGGCTTTCCGTAGGTAAGAAAGCGTTCTTGCTAGAACCCTATTGCAGCCACGTAAAACTTGCAACAACAATTAGAGGGCGTCTAACTTGTTTTTGCAGCAAGTGTTTTGTGATGTGATATGGCCAAAGTTGTGATGAATGATGAATGATATATATGTGATGTATGAGATCATGTTCTTGTAATAGGAATCACAACTTGCATGTCGATGAGTATGACAACGGCAGGAGCCATAGGAGTTTTCTTTATTTTTGTATGACCTGCGTGTCATTGAAGAATGCCATGTAAATTACTTTACTTTATTGCTAAGCGTTAGCCATAGAAGTAGAGGTAGTTGTTGGCATGACAACTTCATGAAGACACGATGATGGAGATCATGATGATGGAGATCATGGTGTCATGCTGGTGGCGAAGATGATCATGGAGCCCGAAGATGGAGATCAAAGGAGCTATATGATATTGGCCATATCATATCACTACTATATAATTGCATGTGATGTTTATTATGTTTATCGTCTTGTTTACTTAGAGCGGCGGTAGTAAATAAGATGATCCTTACTAAAATTTCAAGAAAGTGTTCTCCCTAATTGTGCGCCGTTGCTAAAGTTAAATCGTTTGAAGCACCACGTGGTGATCGAATGCGATAGATTCTTACGTTCACATACAACGGGTGTAAGACAGATTTACACATGCAAAAACACTTAGGGTTAACTTGACGAGCCTAGCATGTACAGACATGGCCTCGGAACACAGAGACCGAAAGGTCGAACATGAGTCGTATGGAAGATACGATCAACATGGAGATGTTCACCGACGATGACTAGTCCGTCTCATGTGATGATCGGACACGGCCTAGTCGACTCGGATCATGTAACACTTAGATGACTAGAGGGATGTCAAACCTGAGTGGGAGTTCATTAAAATTTGATTAGATGAACTAAATTATCATGAACTTAGTCTAAAATCTTTGCAAATATGTCTTGTAGATCAAATGGCCAACGCTCATGTCAACATGAACTTCAGCGTTCCTAGAAAACCAAGCTGAAAGATGATGGCAGCAACTTCTCGGATTGGGTCCGGAACACGAGATCATCCTCATAGCTGCGAGAAACAATATGTCCTAGAAGCACCGCTAGGTGATGCACCGTCGAAGAACCAAGGCGTTATGAGCGGCTTGGCAGCAGCGTCTTGATGATTACTCCCTCGTTCAGTAGCGGCATGCTTTATAGCTTAGAACGGGGGCTCCAAAAGCGTTTTGAGAAACACGGAGCATATGAGATGTTGAAGAGCTGAAAATGGTTTTCAAGCTCATGCCTGGTCGAGGATATGAAGTCTCCGACAAGTTCTCTGATTGTAAGATGGAGGAAAATAGTTACATCGGTGAGCACATACTCAAAATATGCAGGTTGCACAACCGCTTTGTCGGTGGACATTAACCTCCGGACGAGGCTGTCATTGTGAGAATCCTTGATCGCTCCACCGAGCTACAAGAGCTTTGTGATGAACTACAATATGCGAGGGATGGTGAAAACTATTCTGGAGTATTTTCAATGCTGAAGTCGTGAGAGGTAGAAATTAGAAGGAACATCAAGTGTTGATGGTGAATAAAACCACTAAGTTCAAGAAGGGCAAGGGCAAGAAGAACTTCAAGAAAGGCGACAAGGATGTTGCGGCGCCCGTAAGCGATTCTTGGGAAGAAGTCAAAGAATGGACCCAAGCACGAGGCTGAGTGCTTTTATTGCAAAGGAAGGTCCTTTGGCGGAACTACCCCAAATACTTAGCGAGACAAGAAGGCCGGCAACACTAAAGCGGGAGCTGCGGAATAAGCGGAGGCGGCAAGGGCGAGGTGACGATCTTGGCGTCGGGAATGGTTCAAGGTCGATGTGATCGCCGTCGACGCGCTACCTCTACATTTACCTACGGGATTAGTTTTAAACCTTAATAATTGTTATTTAGTGCCAAGTTTGAGCATGAACATTGTATCTGGATCTCGTTTGATCTGAGATGGCTACTCATTTAAATCTGAGAATAATGGTTGTTCTATTTATTTGAGAGATATGTTTTATGGTCATGCCCGATGGTCAATGGTTTATTCTTGATGAATCTCGAGCGTAATGTTACACATATTCATAGTGTGAATACCAAAAGATGTAAAGTTGATAACGATAGTTCCACATACTTGTGTACTTTGCCGCCTTAGTCACATTGGTGTCAAGCGCATGAAGAAGCTCCATCTTGATGAACTTTTAGAGTCTCGATTATGAATCATTTGACACATGCAAACCATGCCTCATGGGAAAAATGACCAAGACTCCATTCTCCGGAGCGATGGGCGAGCAACCAACTTATTGGAAATCATACATACCGATGTGTGCGGTCCAATGAGCATTGAGGCTCATGGAGGATATCGTTATGTTCTCACTCTCCTTGATGACTTGAGTAGATATGGGTATGTCTACTTGATGAAACACAAGTCTGAGACCTTTGGAATTTCAGAATGAGGTAGAGAATCAGCGTGACCGAAAAATAAAGTTCTTCTGATCGGATCATGGAGGAGAATATTTAAGTCCGAATTTGGTACCCTTGAAGGAAATGTGGAATCGTTTCACAACTCAGGCCGCTGGAACACCTCGGCGTAGCGGTGTGTCGAGCGTCGTGTCGCACTCTATTGGATATGGTGCGATCTATGATGTCTCTTCTTGATTTACGCTATCATTTTGGGGATCGCTCTAGAGACAGCTACATTCACTTTAAATAGGGCTCCGTCTAAATCCGTTGAGGCGACACCGTATGAATTATGGTTTGGGAAGAAACTTAAGCTATCGTTTCTAAAAGTTTGGGGATCGATGCTTATGTCAAGAAACTTCAACTGAGAAGCTCGAACCCAAGTCGGAAAAATGCGTCTTCATAGGATACCCTAAGGAAACCATTGGGTGTACTTTCTACTTAAGATCCGAAGGCAAGATCTTTGTTGCCAAGAATGGGTCCTTTCTGGAAAAAGAGTTTCTCTCGAAAGAATTAAGTGGGAGGAAAGTAGAGCTTGATGAAGTACTACCTCTTGAAAGCGATAAGTAAGCGCAACTCGGGAAGATGTTCTGTGGTGCACTGCACCGACAAGAGAGGAGGTTAATGATGATGATCAAGATACTTGAGATCAAGCCCCTACTGAATTTTGAAGGTCCACAAGGACACGTTCCGCACGAGTGATGCAGCAACCTGTCTTAGAAATCATGTTGTTGAACAACGGTGAACCTTGAACTATGAAGAAGCGATGGCGGGCCCGATTCCAACAAATGGCTTGAAGCCATGAAATCCGAGATAGGATCCATGTATGAAAACAAAGTGTGGACTTTGATAGACTTGCCCGATGATCGGCGGCGATAGAAAATAAATGGATCTTTAAGAAGAAGAGGGGCCTTGAGATGGTAATGTTACCATCTATAAAGCTCGACTTATCGCTAAGGGTTATCGGCAAGTTCAAGGGGTTGACTACGATGAGGCGTTCTCTCCGTGGCGAAGCTGAAGTCCATCGAATCATGTTAGCAATTGCGCATACTATGATTATGAGATATGGCAAATGGACGTCAAAAGCGGCATTCCTTAATGGCTATCTTAAGGAAGAAGCTGTATGTGATGCAGCGGAAGGTTTTGTCGACCCTAAGAATGCTAACAAGGTATGCAAGCTCCAGCGATCCATTTATGGGCTGGTGCAAGCATCTCGGAGTTGGAACATTAAGCTTTGATGAGATGATCAAAGCGTTTGGGTTTATCTTGAGACTTATGGAGAAGCCTGCGTTTACAAGAAAGTGAGTGGGAGCTCTGTGGCATTTCTCATATTATATGTAGATGACATACTCTTGATGGGAAATGATATAGAACTTTTGGACAACATTAAGGCCTACTTGAATAAGAGTTTTTCAATGAAGGACCTTGAAGAAGCTGCTTATATATTAGGCATCAAGATCTATAGAGATAGATCGAGGCGCCTCCCACTTTAGGAGGACGCTAGCCGGAAACCGCTGGGAAGCCTGGCTCCATCTCGTGAGAAGACTGATGGATGTCCAGCTTTCTCAACGGCCCGATCAGTTGTGCTGAAACCTAACTAGGAATGGAGAGTTTATGGTTAAATCCATGTATCTGCATGTTCTCAACTCTAGCTCTATCCCTAGTTCCAAACATGTTTGGAGAATCAAAGTACCTTTGAAAGTTAAAGTGTTTATGTTGTTTGTACATAAATAAGTCATTTTAATTAAGGACAACTTGGCAAAACGCAACTGGACAGGATCTACAAGATGTAGTTTTTGTTGGGGATCGTTGCAGAAATTAAAAAATTTCTACGCATCACCAAGATCAATCTATGGAGAGACTAGCAACTAGAGAGAGGGGAGATCGCAATGCGAAAGCGTTACAAGAACGCGGATGAGGGAGTCGTACTCGCGGCGATTCAAATCGCGGAAGATTCGATCTAACGCCGAACGGACGGCGCCTCCACGTTCAACACACGTACAGCCCGGGGATGTCTCCTACTTCTTGATCCAGCAAGGGGATAGGAGAAGTTGAGGGAGAGCTCCGACAGCACAACGGCGTGGTGGTGGAGCTTGCAGTTCTCCGGCAGGGCTTCGCCAAGCACTACTGAGGAGGAGGTGGAGTTGGAGAGGGGGAGGGCTGCGCCAGGGGCAAGGGGTGAAGCTCCCATGCGCCTCCCCACTATATATAGGGTGGAGGGGGCTGGTTTCTTGCCCTCCAAGTCCATTGGGGCGTTGGCAAAGGTGGGAGGAAAGAAATCCCATCATTTTCTTCCCCACCGATTGTTATCCCCCCTTTTTATGGATCTTGATCTTATCCCTTCGGGATATGATCTTATTCCTTCTAAGGGGGGATCTTGGTGCGCCTTGACCAGGGGTGTGGGGCCTTGCCCCCACTACCCACGTTCATGTGGGCCCCACTCTGGAACCTTCTAGAACCTTCCCGGTACAATACCGAAAAATCCAGAACATTTTCCGGTGGCCAAAATAGGACTTCCCATATATAAATCTTTACCTCCGGACCATTCCGGAACTCCTCGTGACATCTAGGATCTCCGAGACTCCGAACAACATTCGGTAAATGCACACTAATTCCCATAACAACTCTAGCGTCACTGAACGTTAAGTGTGTAGACCCTATGGGTTCGGGAATCATGCAGACATGACCGAGACAACTCTCTGGCCAATAACCAACAGCGGGATCTGGATACCCATGTTGGCTCCCACATGTTCCACGATGATCTCATCGGATGAACCACAATGTCAAGGATTCAAGCAATCCCGTATACAATTACCTTTGTCAATCGGTACGTTACTTGCCCGAGATTCGATCATCAGTATCCCAATACCTCGTTCAATCTCGTTACCGACAAGTCACTTTACTCGTTCCGTAATGCATGATCCCGTGACTAATTACTTAGTCACATTGAGCTCATTATGATGATGCATCACCGAGTGGGCCCAGAGATACCTCTCCGTCACACGAAGTGACAAATCCCAGTCTCGATTCGTGCCAACCCAACAGACACTTTCGGAGATACTCGTAGTGCACCTTTATAGCCACCCAGTTATGTTGTGACGTTTGGCACACCCAAAGCATTCCTACAGTATCCGGGAGTTGCACAATCTCATGGTCTAAGGAAATGATACTTGACATTAGAAAAGCTTTTAGCAAACGAACTACATGATCTTGTGCTATGCTTAGGATTGGGTCTTGTCCATCACATCATTCTCCTAATGATGTGATCCCGTTATCAATGACATCCAATGTCCATGGTCAGGAAACCATAACCATCTATTGATCAACGAGCTAGTCAACTAGAGGCTCACTAGGGACATGTTGTGGTCTATGTATTCACACATGTATTACGGTTTCCAGTTAATACAATTATAGCATGAACAATAGACAATTATCATGAACAAGGAAATATAATAATAACCATTTTATTATTGCCTCTAGGGCATATTTCCAACAGTCTCCCACTTGCACTAGAGTCAATAATCTAGTTCACATCACTATGTGATTGTAATAAATCCAGCACCCATTGGGTTTGATCATATCTCGCTTGTGAGAGAGGTTATTAGTCAACGGATCTGAATCTTTCAGATCCGTGTGTGCTTTACAAATCTCTATGTCATCTCCTAGATGCAGCTACCATGCGCTATTTGGAACTATTCCAAATAACTGCTCTACTATACAAATCCGGTCTACAACTCAGAGTCATCCAGATTAGTGTCAAAGTTTGCATCAGCGTAACCCTTTATGACGAACTCTTTTACCACCTCCATTATCGAGAAAATTCCTTAGTCCAATAGTTACTAAGGATAACCTTGACCGCTGTCCTGTGCTCCATTTCTAGATCACACTTGTACCCCTTGACTGACTCATGGCAAGGCACACTTTAGGTTTGGTACACAGCATAGCATACTGTGGAGCCTACGTCTAAACACTACTAGGAAAAGGGCTATATATGGAATTGACTCTAATGGCGCACCAGAAAACCGGTGCGCCATTGCTATATACTAATGGCGCACCATGTGTTGGTACGCCATTAGTTTCCAAATACTAATGGCGCACCACATCCCACGGTGCGCCATTAGTAAATTTTTTTTTTAATTTTTTCAAAACTTCTAATGGCGCACCATGGGTGTGGTGCGCCATTACTAGTTTTAACTAGTAATGGCGCACCACACCCACCGTGCGCCATTAGAAGTTTTGAAAAAAGAAGTAAAAAAAATTGTAAAAAAATTTATAAAATTTTTGTTAGTAATGGCGCACCGGTTGACAGTGCGCCAACTAGTAATGGCGCACTGTCCACTGGTGCGCCATTACTAAGTTTTTATCAAAAAATGTCAAACAAAATTTCAAAAAAAAATTATTTTTTTTTCAAAACTAGTAATGGCGCACCGTGGTTGTGGTGCGCCATTACTAGTTTAACTACTAATGGCGCACCACCCCACGGTGCGCCATTAGTAGTTTGCCCAGCTTCCACCGAATGCACCCCCCCCTGGACCGCCTTTTCAGTTTTAAAAATAAATAAAAAAATGATAAAAATGTCAAAAAAATAAAAGAAAATAAGTTTCCCATGTGATATGTGGTCTAGTTGTTGGGAAAATTTACAAATATAAATTTCGACTTTATTTGCAAAATCTCTCTGAAAATTTGTAAAATGGGCATAACTTTTGCATACGAACTCGGATTAAAAAGTTTTATATATGAAAAATCATCTACTCGAAAAGCCTCAAAAGCCTAACAGAAAAAAAGTTACGGGGCTTTTAAGATTTGGAGGCAAAAAAATTCAAAAAAAAATAGTTTTTTTAGTTTTTGTTAAATCTGGTCAAACTATGGTCAAACTAATTATTCAAGAATATTAGTGTTAATAAATAATTATTTTATTTTTTTTGAATTTTGGTCAAATCTGGTCAAACTATGGTCAAACTGTGGTCAAATCTGGTCAAACTGGGGTCAAATCTGGTCAAACTGCGAACTAATTATTCAAGAAATATTAGTGTTACTAATTTTTTAGAACAATAGTTTCAAACTCAAACAGTGAAATGTGTTAGTACATGCTCAAGCTAAATTCCTGAGGTTAATAGGATTGACATCTTACTATTGTCAGGAAAACAACAAGTGCAGATATGGAAACGAGGGAGAATAGAACCCGGAAGTTAAGCGTGCTTAGGCTGGAGTAGTGAGAGGGATGGGTGACCTTTTGGGAAGTTTGACCATGGAGTGCGATTTGACCTGAGATTAAGCATATTGACTCGAGATTAAGCCATAGTGACCTGAGATTAAGAAAAAACAAAAAAAATTTGGAAATTTGAAAAAAAAATTAAAAAAAATCTGCAAAAATTTTTTGAAAAAATATTGTTACTAATGGCGCACTCCTATGTGGTGCGCCATTAGTATACCAGATACTAATGGCGCTTATACTAATGGCGCACCGTGGGCCATACTTATGGCGCATCAGCGGTGCGCCATTAGAATACCAGATTCTAATGGCGCACCACTGGTGCGCCATTAGAAAAAAATTCTAGTGGCGTGATGCTAATGGCGCACCGGTAGTGCGCCATTAGTAGGCAAAACCGGTGCGCCATTAGAAGGCTTTTTCCTAGTAGTGAAAGCATAGGGGACAACCTTCGTCCTTTCTCTCTCTTCTGCCGTGGTCAGGTCTTGAGTCTTACTCAATACTCACACCATATAACACAGCCAAGAACTCCTTCTTTGCTGATCTATTTTGAACTCCTTCAAAATCTTGTCATGGTGCGTACTCATTTGAAAGTACTATCAAGCGATTTTGATCTATCCTTATAGATCTTGATGCTCAATGTTCAAGTAGCTTAATCCAGGTTTTCCATTGAAAAACACTTTTCAAATAACCCTCTATGCTTTCCGGAAATTCTACATCATTTCCGATCAACAATATGTCAACAACATATACTCATCAGAAATGCTATAGTGCTCCCACTCACTTCTTTGGAAATACAAGTTTCTCATAAACTTCGTATAAACCCAAAACCTTTGATCCTCTCATCAAAGCGTATATTCCAACTCCGAGATGCTTACTCCAGTCCTTAGAAGGACTGCTGGAGCTTTGCATACTTGTTAGCATCTTTTAGGATTGACAAAACCTTCTGGTTGTATCACATACAACCTTTCCTCAGGAAAATCATTGAGGAAACAATGTTTTGACATCCTATCTGCAAGATTTCATAAATAATGCAGGAACTGCTAATATAATTTCAACAGACTCTTAGCATCACTACGAGTCAACTCCTTGAACTTGTCGGAAAACATCTTAGCGACAAGTCGAGCTTTCTTAATGGTGACACTTACCATCATTGTCCGTCTTCCCTTTTAAAATCCATCTGTACCCAACAGCCTCACGACCATCAAGTAGTTCTTCCAAAGTCTACACTTTGTTTTACACATGGATCCTCTCTCGGATTTTATGGCCTCGAGCCATTTGTCAGAATCCGGGCCCACCATCGCTTCTCCACAGCTCGTAGGTTCATTGTTGTCTAGCAACATGAACTCCAAGAGAGGATTACCGTACCACTCCGAAGCAGTATGCATCCTTGTCGACCTACGAGGTTTGGTAGTGACTTGATCCGAAGTTTCATGATCACTATCATCAACTTCCACTTCAACTGGTGTAGGCGCCACAGGAACAACTTCCTGTGCCCTGCTACAGATTGGTTGAAGTGATGGTTCAATAACCTCATCAAGTCTCCACCATCCTCCCACTCAATTCTTTCAAGAGAAACTTTTCCTCGAGAAAGGACCTGTTTCTAGAAACAATCACTTTTGCTTCCGGATCTGAAATAGGAGGTATACCCAACTGTTTTGGGTGTCCTATGAAGATGCATTTATCCGCTTTGGGTTTGGGCTTATCAGGCTAAAACTTTTCCACATAATCTTCGCAGCCCCAAACTTTTAAGAAATGACAGCTTAGGTTTCTCTAAACCATAGTTCATACGCTGTGATCTCAACGGAATTACGTGGTGCCCTATTTGAAGTGAATGCGGTTGTCTCTAATGCCTAACCCATAAACGATAGTGGTAATTCGACAAGAGGCATCATGGTATGCACCATATCCAATAGGGTGCAGCTATGATGTTCGGACACACCATCACACTATGGTGTTCCAGGCGGTATTAGTTGTGAAACAATTTCCACAATGTCTTAATTGTATACCAAACTCATAACTCAGATACTCATCTCTATGATCATATCATAGACATTTTATCCTCTTGTCACGACGATCTTCAACTTCACTCTGAAATTACTTGAACCTTTCAATAATTCAGACTTGTGTTTCATCAAGTAAATATACTCAGCATCTACTCAAATCATCTGTGAAGTAAGAACATAACGATATCCATTGCGTGCCTCAGCACTCATTGGACTGCACATATCAAAATGTATTACTTCCAACAAGTTGCTTTCTTGTTCCATCTTACTGAAAACGAGGCTTTTCAGTCATCTTGCTCATGTGGTATGATTTGCATGTCTCAAGTGATTCAAAATCAAGTGAGTTCAAATGATCCATCTGCATGGAGTTTCTTCTTGCGTACATACTAATAGACATGGTTCGCATGTCTCAAACTTTTCAAAAAACGAGTGAGTCCAAAAGATCCATCAACATGCAGCTTCTTCATGCGTTTTGTACCAATATGACTCAAATGGCAGTGCCACAAGTAGGTGGTACTATCATTACTATCTTATATCTTTTGGCATGAACATGTGTATCACTACGATCGAGATTCAATAAACAATTCATTTTAGGTGCAAGACCATTGAAGGTATTATTCAAATAAACAGAGTAACCATTATTCTCTTTAAATGAACAACCAGACATTGTATAAACATAATCCAATCATGTCTATGCTCAACACAAACACCAAATAACAATTATTTAGGTTTAACACCAATCCCGATGGTAGAGGGAGCGTGCGATGTTTGATAACATCAACCTTGGAAATACTTCCAACACATATCGTCACCTCGCCTTCAGCTAGTCTCCGTTTATTCCGTAGCCTTTTATTTTGAGTTACTAACACTTAGCAACCGAACCGGTATCTATTACCTTGGTGCTACTAGGAGTACTAGTAAAGTACACATTAATATAATGTATATCCAATATACTTCTGTCGACCTTGCCAGCCTTCTCATCTACCAAGTATCTAGGGTAGTTCTGCTTTAGTGACCGTTCCCTTCATTACAGAAGCACTTAGTCTCGGGTTTGGGTCCAAACTTTGGGTTTCCTCACTAGAGCAGCAACTGATTTGCTGTTTCATGAAGTATCCCTTCTTGCCCTTGCCCTTCTTGAAACTAGTGGTTTCACTAACCATCAACAATTGATGCTCCTTCTTGATTTCTACTTTCGCGGTGTCAAACATCGCGAATAACTCAAGGATCATCATATCTATCCCTGATATGTTATAGTTCATCACGAAGCTCTAGTAGCTTGGTGGCAATGACTTTGGAGAACCATCACTATCTCTTAAGGAAGATTAACTCCCACTCGATTCAAGTGATTGTAGTACCCAGACAATCTGAGCACATGCTCAACGATTGAGCTTTTCTCCCTTAGTTTGCAGGCTTAAGAAACTCGTCAGAGGTCTCATACCTCTTGACATGGGCACGGGCTTGAAATCCCAATTTCAGACCTTTGAACATCTCATATGTTCTGCGACGTTTCAAAATCGTCTTCGGCGCCTCAATTTTAAATCGTTTAACATTACTGAACTATCACGTAGTCATCAAAACATGTATGTCAGATTTTCGCAACATCCACAGACGATGTTCGAGGTTCAGCACACCGAGCAGTGCATTAAGGACATAAGCCTTCTGCGTAGCAATGAGGACAATCCTCAGTTTACGGACCTAGTCCGCATAATTGCTACTATCATCTTTCAACTAAATTTTCTCTAGGAACATATCTAAAATAGTAGAACTAAAGCGCAAGTTACGACATAATTTGCAAAGACCTATTTGACTATGTTCATCTAATTTAATGAACTCCCACTCAGATGGACATCCCTCTAGTCATCTAAGTGATGCATGATCCGAGCCAACTAGGCCGTGTCCGATCATCATGTGAGACGGACTAGTCATCATCGGTGAACATCTTCATGTTGATCGTATCTGCTATAGACTCATGTTTGACCTTTCGGTCTCTTGTGTTCTGAGGCCATGTCTGTACATGCTAGGCTCGTCAAGTCAACCTAAGTGTTTTGCTTGTGTAAATCTGGCTTACACCCGTTGTATTCGAATGTTAGAATCTATCACACCCGATCATCACATGGTTCTTCGAAACAACGAACCTTCGCAATGGTGCACAGTTAGGGGGAACACTTTCTTGAAATTTTAGTGAGGGATCGTCTTATTTATGCTACCGTCGTTCTAAGCAAATAAGATGTAAAAACATGATAAACATCACATGCAATCAAATAGTGACATGATATGGCCAATATCATTTTGCTCCTTTTGATCTCCATCTTCGGGGTGCCATGATCATCATCGTCACCGGCATGACACCATGATCTCCATCATCATGATCTCCATCATCGTGTCTTCATGAAGTTGTCTCGCCAACTATTACTTCTACTACTATGGCTAACAGTTTAGCAATAAAGTAAAGTAATTACATGGCGTTATTCAATGACACGCATGTCATACAATAAATTAAGACAACTCCTATGGCTCCTGCCGGTTGTCATACTCATCGACATGCAAGTCGTGATTCCTATTACAAGAACATGATCAATCTCATACATCACATATATATATATATATATATCATACATCACATCCTTTTGGCCATATCACATCACATGGCATATGCTGCAAGAACAAGTTAGACGTCCTCTAATTGTTGTTGCAAGTTTTACGTGGCTGCTATAGGTTTCTAGCAAGAACGTTTCTTACCTACGCCAAAACCACAACGTGATATGCCAATTGCTATTTACCCTTCATAAGGACCCTTTTCATCGAATCTAATCCGACTAAAGTGGGAGAGACAGACACCCGCTAGCCACCTTATGCAACTAGTGCATGTCAGTCGGTGGAACCTGTCTCACGTAAGCGTACTGATACGTCCATTTTGCATCATGCTTTTATATCAATATTTATTGCATTATGGGCTGTTATTACACATTATATCTCAATACTTATGGCTATTCTCTCTTATTTTACAAGGTTTACCATGAAGAGGGGGAATGTCGGCACTGGAATTCGGCCGAAAAGGAGCAAACGTTGGAAACCTATTCTGCACAACTCCAAAAGACCTGAGACTCCACGAAACAACTTTTCAGATTTAATAAGAATTTTTGGGCAAAAGAAATAGGCCAGGGGGCCCACACCCTGTCCAGGAGACAGGGGGCGCGCCCCTATCTCCTTGGCCCCCTGCTGAGCTTCCGGCTGCCATCTTCTGCTATATGAAGGGTTTTCACCTGGAAAAAATCGTGGGCAAGCTTACGGGACGAAACTCAGCCGCCACGAGGCGGAACCTTGGCGGAATCAATCTAGGGCTCTGGCGGAGCTGTTCTGCCGGGGACACTTCCCTCCGGGAGGGGGAAATCATCACCAACGATCCTCTCACCGGGAGGGGGTCAATCTCCATCAACATCTTCACCAGCACCATCTCATCTCAAAACCCTAGTTCATCTCTTGTATCCAATCTTGTATCCAAACCACAAATTGGTACCTGTGGGTTGCTAGTAGTGTTGATTACTCCTTGTAGTTGATGCTATTTGGTTTACTTGGTGGAAGATCATATGTTCAGATCCTTTATGCATATTATTACCCCTCTGATTATGAACATGAATATGTTTTGTGAGTAGTTACGTTTGTTCCTGAGGACATGGGTGAAGTCTTGCTATTAGTAGTCATGTGAATTTGGTATTCGTTCGATATTTTGATGAGATGTATGTTGTCTCTCCTCTAGTGGTGTTATGTGAACGTCGACTACATGACACTTCACCATTATTTGGGCCTAGAGGAAGGCATAGGGAAGTAATAAGTAGATGATGGGTTGCTAGAGTGACAGAAGCTTAAACCCTAGTTTATGCATTGCTTCGTTAGGGGTTGATATGGACCCATATGTTTAATGTAGTGGTTAGGTTTACCTTAATACTCCTCTTTGTAGTTGCGAATGCTTGCAATAGGGGTTAATCATAATTGGGATGCTTGTCCATGTTAGGGCAGTACCCAAGTGCCGGTCCACCCACATATCAAATTATCAAAGTACCGAACGCGAATCTTATGAACGTGATGAAAACTAGCTTGACGATAATTCCCAATGTGTCCTCGGGAGCTCCTTCTTCATTATTAGAATTTGTCTAGGCTTATCCTTTGCTACATAAAGGATTGGGCCACCTTGCTGCACTTTATTTACTTTATTTACTTTTGCTCGTTACTATTTATCTTATCACAAAACTATCTATTACCTACTATTTTAGTGCTTGCAGAGAAAACCTTATCGAAAACCGCTTATCATTTCCTTCTGCTCCTCGTTGGGTTCGACACTCTTACTTATCGAAAGGACTACGATAGATCCCATATACTTGTGGGTCATCAATACTTTTTAAAAGGCCGTTGCGGGAGCGTAGCGCTCTTGGTGAGTGGAACTTGGTAAGGAAACATTTATATAGTGTGCTGAAATTTTCTGTCACTTGTCACTATGGAAACTAATCCTTTGAGGGGCTTGTTTGGGGTACCTTCACCCCAACCAGAAGAGCAAAGAGATGCTCCTCAACCTACTGAACCTTATGAAAATATTCACTTTGAGATTCCTTCAGGTATGATAGAAAAACTGCTAGCTAATCCTTTTGCAGGAGACGGAACATTGCATCCCGACTTACACCTCATCTTTGTGGATGAAGTTTGTGGATTATTTAAGCTTGCAGGTATTCCCGATGATGTTTTCAGAAGGAAGGTCTTCCCTTTTGTTGGAAATATGCCCTAGAGGCAATAATAAAAGGACTATTATTATATTTCCTTGTTCATGATAATTGTTTTTTATTCATGCTATAATTGTATTATCCGGAAATCATAATACACGTGTGAATACATAGACCACAAACATGTCCCTAGTGAGCCTCTAGTTGACTAGCTCGTTGATCAATAGATAGTCATGGTTTCCTGACTATGGACATTGGATGTCATTGATAATGGGATCACATCATTAGGAGAATGATGTGATGGACAAGACCCAATCCTAAGCATAGCACAAGATCGTGTAGTTCGTTTGCTAGAGCTTTTCCAATGTCAAGTATCTTTTCCTTAGACCATGAGATCGTGTAACTCCCGGATACCGTAGGAGTGCTTTGGGTGTACCAAACGTCACAACGTAACTGGGTGACTATAAAGGTGCACTACAGGTATCTCCGAAAGTGTCTGTTGGGTTGACGCGGATCGAGACTGGGATTTGTCACTCCGTATGACGGAGAGGTATCACTGGGCCCACTCGGTAATGCATCATCATGATGAGCTCAATGTAATCAAAGTGTTTGATCACGAGATCATGCATTACGGTACGAGTAAAGTGACTTGCCGGTAACGAGATTGAACGAGGTATAGGGATACCGACGATCGAATCTCGGACAAGTAAAATACCGATTGACAAAGGGAATTGTATACAGGGTTGCTTGAATCCTCGACATTGTGGTTCATCCGATGAGATTATCAAGGAACATGTGGGAGCCAACATGGGTATCCAGATCCCGCTGTTGGTTATTGCCCGAGAGCTGTCTCGGTCATGTCTACGTGTCTCCCGAACCCGTAGGGTCTACACACTTAAGGTTCGGTGACGCTAGGGTTGTATGAATATAAGTATGCAGCAAACCGAAAGTTGTTCGGAGTCCCGGATGAGATCCGGGACGTCACGAGGGGTTCCAGAATGGTCCGGAGGTAAAGAATTATATATAGGAAGTGCTATTTTGGGCATCGGGAAAGTTTCGGGGGTCACTGGTATTGTACCGGGACCACCGGAAGGGTCCCGGGGGTCCACCGGGTGGGGCCACCTATCCCGGAGGACCCCATGGGCTGAAGTGGGAGGGGAACAAGCCCCTGGTGGGCTGGTGCGCCCCCCTGGGCCCCCCTGCGCCTAGGGTTGGAAACCCTAGGGGTGGGGGGCGCCCCACTTGCCTTGGGGGGCACTCCACCCCCCTTGGCCGCCGCCCCCAGGAGATCCCATCTTCCAGGGCCGGCGCCCCCCCAGGGGGCCTATATAAGGGGGGGGGGAGGGGAAGACGCACCCTGAAGCCTTGGCGCCTCCCTCTCCCCTGCTACACCTCTCCCTCTCGCAGAAGCTCGGCGAAGCCCTGCTGCGGTGACTGCTGCATCCACCACCACCCATCGTGCTGCTGGATCTTCATCAACCTCTCCTCCCCCCTTGCTGGATCAAGAAGGAGGAGACATCATCCGCTCCGTACATGTGTTGAACGCGGAGGTGCCGTCCGTTCGGCACTTGGTCATCGGTGATTTGGATCACGACGAGTACGACTCCATCATCCACATTCTAGTGAACACTTCCGCTCGCGATCTACAAAGGTATGTAGATGCATCCAAACACTCGTTGCTAGATGAACTCATAGATGGATCTTGGTGAAACCGTAGGAAATTTTTTGTTTTCTGCAACGTTCCCCAACAGTGGCATCATGAGCCAGGTTTATGCGTAGTTCTCTATTGCACGAGTAGAACACAATTTGTTGTGGGCGTAGATGTTGTCAACTTTCTTGCCGCTACTAGTCTTATCTTGCTTCAGCGGTATTGTGGGATGAAGCGGCCCGGACCGACCTTACACGTACGCTTACGTGAGACAGGTTCCACCGACTGACATGCACTAGTTGCATAAGGTGGCTAGCGGGTGTCTGTCTCTCCCACTTTAGTTGGAGCGGATTCGATGAAAAGGGTCCTTATGAAGGGTAAATAGAAGTTGACAAATCACGCCAGGCTTTCACGTAGGTAAGAAAACGTTCTTGCTAGAACCCTATTGCAGCCACGTAAAACTTGCAACAACAATTAGAGGACGTCTAACTTGTTTTTGCAGCAAGTGTTTTGTGATGTGATATGGCCAAAGTTGTGATGAATGATGAATGATATATATGTGATGTATGAGATCATGTTCTTGTAATAGGAATCACAACTTGCATGTCGATGAGTATGACAACCGGCAGGAGCCATAGGAGTTTTCTTTATTTTTGTATGACCTGCGTGTCATTGAAGAATGCCATGTAAATTACTTTACTTTATTGCTAAACGCGTTAGCCATAGAAGTAGAGGTAGTTGTTGGCATGACAACTTCATGAAGACACGATGATGGAGATCATGATGATGGAGATCATGGTGTCATGCTGGTGACGAAGATGATCATGGAGCCCCGAAGATGGAGATCAAAGGAGCTATATGATATTGGCCATATCATATCACTACTATATAATTGCATGTGATGTTTATTATGTTTATGCGTCTTGTTTACTTAGAACGACGGTAGTAAATAAGATGATCCCTTACTAAAATTTCAAGAAAGTGTTCTCCCCTAATTGTGCGCCGTTGCTAAAGTTCGTCGTTTCGAAGCACCACGTGGTGATCGGGTCTGATAGATTCTTACGTTCACATACAACGGGTGTAAGACAGATTTACACATGCAAAAACACTTAGGGTTAACTTGACGAGCCTAGCATGTACAGACATGGCCTCGGAACACAGAGACCGAAAGGTCGAACATGAGTCGTATGGAAGATACGATCAACATGGAGATGTTCACCGACGATGACTAGTCCGTCTCATGTGATGATCGGACACGGCCTAGTCGACTCGGATCATGTAACACTTAGATGACTAGAGGGATGTCAAACCTGAGTGGGAGTTCATTAAAATTTGATTAGATGAACTAAATTATCATGAACTTAGTCTAAAATCTTTGCAAATATGTCTTGTAGATCAAATGGCCAACGCTCATGTCAACATGAACTTCAACGCGTTCCTAGAGAAAACCAAGCTGAAAGATGATGGCAGCAACTATACGGACTGGGTCCGGAACCTGAGGATCATCCTCATAGCTGCCAGGAAACAATATGTCCTAGAAGCACCGCTAGGTGATGCACCCGTCCCAGAGAACCAAGACGTTATGAACGCTTGGCAGCAGCGTGCTGATGATTACTCCCTCGTTCAGCGCGGCATGCTTTATAGCTTAGAACCGGGGCTCCAAAAGCGTTTTGAGAAACACGGAGCATATGAGATGTTCGAAGAGCTGAAAATGGTTTTCCAAGCTCATGCCCTGGTCGAGGGATATGAAGTCTCCGACAAGTTCTACAGTTGTAAGATGGAGGAAAATAGTTCTGTCAGTGAGCACATACTCAAAATGTCTGGGTTGCACAACCGCCTGTCCCAGCTGGACATTAACCTCCCGGACGAGGCTGTCATTGACAGAATCCTTCAGTCGCTCCCACCGAGCTACAAGAGCTTTGTGATGAACTACAATATGCAGGGGATGGTGAAAACTATTCCTGGAGTATTTTCAATGCTGAAGTCAGCAGAGGTAGAAATTAAGAAGGAACATCAAGTGTTGATGGTGAATAAAACCACTAAGTTCAAGAAGGGCAAGGGCAAGAAGAACTTCAAGAAAGACGACAAGGATGTTGCCGCGCCCGGTAAGCCAGTTGCCGGGAAGAAGTCAAAGAATGGACCCAAGCCTGAGACTGAGTGCTTTTATTGCAAAGGGAAGGGTCACTGGAAGCGGAACTACCCCAAATACTTAGCAGACAAGAAGGCCGGCAACACTAAAGCAGGAGCTGCGGAATAAGCGGAGACTGGCAAAGGACGAGGTGACGATGCGCGTCGGGAATGGTTCCAAGGTCGATGTGATCGCCGTCGGCACGCTACCTCTACATTTACCTACGGGATTAGTTTTAAACCTTAATAATTGTTATTTAGTGCCAAGTTTGAGCATGAACATTGTATCTGGATCTCGTTTGATACGAGATGGCTACTCATTTAAATCTGAGAATAATGGTTGTTCTATTTATTTGAGAGATATGTTTTATGGTCATGCCCCGATGGTCAATGGTTTATTCTTGATGAATCTCGAACGTAATGTTACACATATTCATAGTGTGAATACCAAAAGATGTAAAGTTGATAACGATAGTTCCACATACTTGTGGCACTGCCGCCTTGGTCACATTGGTGTCAAGCGCATGAAGAAGCTCCATGCTGATGAACTTTTAGAGTCTCTCGATTATGAATCATTTGACACATGCAAACCATGCCTCATGGGAAAAATGACCAAGACTCCATTCTCCGGAACGATGGAGCGAGCAACCAACTTATTGGAAATCATACATACCGATGTGTGCAGTCCAATGAGCATTGAGGCTCGCGGAGGATATCGTTATGTTCTCACTCTCACTGATGACTTGAGTAGATATGGGTATGTCTACTTGATGAAACACAAGTCTGAGACCTTTGGAATTTCAGAATGAGGTAGAGAATCAACGTGACCGAAAAATAAAGTTCTTACGATCAGATCATGGAGGAGAATATTTAAGTCACGAATTTGGTACACACTGAAGGAAATGTGGAATCGTTTCACAACTCAGGCCGCCTGGAACACCTCAGCGTAACGGTGTGTCCGAACGTCGTAATCGCACTCTATTGGATATGGTGCGATCTATGATGTCTCTTACTGATTTACCGCTATCATTTTGGGGATACGCTCTAGAGACAGCTACATTCACTTTAAATAGGGCTCCGTCTAAATCCGTTGAGACGACACCGTATGAATTATGGTTTGGGAAGAAACTTAAGCTGTCGTTTCTAAAAGTTTGGGGATGCGATGCTTATGTCAAGAAACTTCAACCTGAGAAGCTCGAACCCAAGTCGGAAAAATGCGTCTTCATAGGATACCCTAAGGAAACCATTGGGTGTACTTTCTACTTAAGATCCGAAGGCAAGATCTTTGTTGCCAAGAATGGGTCCTTTCTGGAAAAAGAGTTTCTCTCGAAAGAATTAAGTGGGAGGAAAGTAGAGCTTGATGAAGTACTACCTCTTGAAACAGTAAGTAGCGCAACTCAGGAAGATGTTCCTGTGGTGCCTGCACCGACAAGAGAGGAGGTTAATGATGATGATCAAGATACTTCAGATCAAGCCCCTACTGAATTTTGAAGGTCCACAAGGACACGTTCCGCACCAGAGTGGTACGGCAACCCTGTCTTAGAAATCATGTTGTTAGACAACGGTGAACCTTCGAACTATGAAGAAGCGATGGCGGGCCCAGATTCCAACAAATGGCTTGAAGCCATGAAATCCGAGATAGGATCCATGTATGAAAACAAAGTGTGGACTTTGATAGACTTGCCCGATGATCGGCGAGCGATAGAAAATAAATGGATCTTTAAGAAGAAGAGGGACGCAGATGGTAATGTTACCATCTATAAAGCTCGACTTGTCGCTAAGGGTTATCGGCAAGTTCAAGGGGTTGACTACGATGAGACGTTCTCTCCCGTAGCGAAGCTGAAGTCCATCCGAATCATGTTAGCAATTGCCGCATACTATGATTATGAGATATGGCAAATGGACGTCAAAACGGCATTCCTTAATGGCTATCTTAAGGAAGAACTGTATGTGATGCAGCCGGAAGGTTTTGTCGACCCTAAGAATGCTAACAAGGTATGCAAGCTCCAGCGATCCATTTATGGGCTGGTGCAAGCATCTCGGAGTTGGAACATTCGCTTTGATGAGATGATCAAAGCGTTTGGGTTTATGCAGACTTATGGAGAAGCCTGCGTTTACAAGAAAGTGAGTGGGAGCTCTGTAGCATTTCTCATATTATATGTAGATGACATACTCTTGATGGGAAATGATATAGAACTTTTGGACAACATTAAGGCCTACTTGAATAAGAGTTTTTCAATGAAGGACCTTGAAGAAGCTGCTTATATATTAGGCATCAAGATCTATAGAGATAGATCGAGACGCCTCATAGGTCTTTCACAAAGCACATACCTTGATAAGATTTTGAAGAAGTTCAAAATGGATCAGTCCAAGAAGGGTTCTTGCTCAGACAGCAAGGTGTGAGATTGAGCTTGGCTCAATGCCCGACCACGACAGAAGATAAAGAAGAGATGAGTGTCATCCCCTATGCTTCGGCCATAGGATCTATTATGTATGCCATGTTGTGTACCAGACCCGATGTAAACCTTGCCGTAAGTTTGGTAGGAAGGTACCATAGTAATCCCAGCAAGGAACACTGGACAACGGTCAAGAATATCCTGAAGTACCTGAAAAGGACTAAGGACATGTCTCTCATTTATGGAGGTGACGAAGAGCTCGTCGTAAAGGGTTACGTCGACGCTAGCTTTGACACAGATCTGGATGACTCTAAGTCACAAACCGGATACGTGTATATGTTGAATGGTGGAGCAGTAAGCTGGTGCAGCTGCAAGCAGAGCGTCGTGGCGGGATCTACATATGAAGCGGAGTACATGGCAGCCTTGGAGGCAGCGCATGAAGCAATTTGGGTGAAGGAGTTCATCACC
>JAHHZJ010000220.1:0-57571 GCA_021437245.1 Aegilops speltoides | reverse complement strand
TTTCTTTTAAACTTTTCAACCTCTCAAGGTTCTTTGGTTTCACTCATTGGTCGAAGAAGCAACTTAGTTTTACCTCTTCTTCCCTTCCGCTTTCTCTCCGGTGCCATCCTAGATCTCGGACGAGATCCTCTTGTAGTGGTGGAGTGTTGTAACGCCTCGAGACCGACGCCCAGATGCCTTCCTTGTATTCCGAGATTCGCTGCAGATTTGTTTTGTTCGTTGCATTCATCCTTGCATCATGTGCATTGCATCATGTCATCATGCAACCCCTTTTAAAACTCATCTAAATAAATTGTATGGATCATGCGATCCATTTAAATCGAGGAACTCACATGGTGTTTTCTCTTATAACATATCCTCGCAATATTAGGGAGCTATATAAATATTTCTTTAATTTGGAAGCCACCGTAACAAACTTGCATTTTAATCTCTCGCTTCCACCTATTCTAAATCCTCGATCATTCTCCAATTGGCTCGTTCAAGTTGTGGCACTTTGAGTTATGCCAAAGAAGCCCCATGCCAGTTTTCAGCTCAAATTGTATTTATTTGGCCCTCCAAATAAATATTTTTGCTCCTATTTCTTTTCTAATAATAGAAAAGGAAAACCTTTTTCCCTTCCTTTCTTTTAAATCTAGCCCAGCGGGCCCTCGCCACTCTCCTCCTTCAGATCGCCCATCCGCCCAAAGCCCAGCCTCCTCCCGAACCCTCATCTTAACCTAGCCCGATCCCACTTCTCTCCTCGCTCCGCCGCCACACCTTCGCCTCGATCCCCATTGCGCACGATCGCCGCCACCAGCCAGAAAACCTGCGCCCGATCCTCGCCTCTCTTCTCGATCTCCTCTCCTCGCCAGGTCGCCATCTCGCAGAGAAAGAGAGAGGAGCGAGACCCTCTGCCAACCACCTCAATGCCTCATGAGCTCGTCTCGCCAAGACGGCCATGGCACCGCCGCCTCCATGTCTCGGCCACTCTGCTCCCTTCTTCATGTGTTGTTCGCCTGCTGCGGCGACCAACTCCGCGCCCTGCCGCTTCAGCACACGAAAGCACCGCGCCCAACCTCCTCCTCACTCGCGGCCTCCTCCTCGCCGCCTCCGCGCCACCAGCCAGCCACCGGAGCCGCCGCCGGATCAGGCTGCGCTCGCTGGGGTCCTCTCGCCGCTGCCTCGCTGGAGCTCTTCCGCCGCGAACCAGAGCTCGCCCAAACGCCGCCGCCTTCGCCCCACATCGCCTCAGACGCCGCGACTTTTGCTCTCCCTCGCTCGCAAGGGAGACGAGCGATCGAAGCTCGCGCGCAAGCTCCTCGCATCACGTGAGTCGCCGAGCCCTCGCCTCCACGACCACTCTTCTCGCCGCCCATCACGCATGACCAGCAGCGCTTTCTCCATGGAGCGCTAGCACCATTGCGAGTCCTTAGCACCACCGCAGTGGCCGCCGTGATGACCACCTTGGGTTGGCATCAGACGCTGTTGTTGCCTCCGCATCTTCACTTCCTGTGCCCGTGGACATCAAGACCAAGTACCCTTCGCTTCATCAATACCGCAAGTTCAAGATCTCAAGTACCACTACGATATGTGTACCACGACACCCACGCGCGCCAAGTTCGCTACATGACGCACCCGCCAAGACCTTGAACAACTACCGCCGCCGCGGTACCACTACCTCCTCTACCACCGACATGTACGACAACACGAGTACAACTACTTCCACTACTTAACTCAATCCGCCCAAATGCACGCTCAAGGTATAACGCCAAGACGATGCCCGTGAACGAATGCATGTTGTATGAGATGAACCGATGTTTGCATCGTGCCCGCTTGTTTCGCACGCTCTCCTGCCATGCCGCCGAATTGGGAACCCGTAACCGGAGCACCCCACCATCTTGCATGACTCGCCACGCCACTTCCTTTGCACCGGTATCTCTGTGAGCTACCGAACCGATATGTTGCCGTGGCATCATTTTCGGATTCGCTGTCGTGGCACCCGCTTTGTTCCGCCATAGTGACCAAATGCTTCATAAGATGCTCATGTCAACATTTTCATAAAATTGCATAAACTTGCATATGTCATCCAGATCATGATAACAACAATTAAAATGTTTAAAATTGTTGTTTATGCTAAATTGCTAAATAACATGGGGATTTACCGAATTGTTGTTTGTTGTTCCGCCTCATTTAAACTTGCCTAAATAGTTAGTTTAATTATGCTTCACCTCTTGCCATGTTAACCAAAATTTAATCTTGTCTTGTTCATAACCGAGAGTTAACTTCATAATTAAATGTGGTGTTTCGTCAATACGCAACTCGTTGCATATTGAGCTCCACTTAACTTGTAGTGTTGTTTGTTGCATATTGCCATGCCATGCCTCATTAAACCGGACATGCGTCATACTTGTTTGTTCATCATGACATGTTTATGCTTGTGTGTTTCCCATGTTGTTTGCTTCTTTCCGGTTTACTTCTCTCGTTAGCTTCGGTTTCCTTCCGGAGTTGTGAGGATTCGTTCAACTACGTCCGTTTGTCTTCTTCATGGACTCGCTCTTCTTCCTATCGGGATTTCAGGCAAGATGACCATTACCCTTGATATCACTTCTATCTTTGCTTGCTAGTTGCTCCATTCTATCGCTATGCTGCGCTACCTATCACTTGTTTTACCAAGCCTCCCAAATTGCCATGTCAGCCTCTAACATTTTCACCCTTCCTAGCAAACCATTGCTTGGCTATGTTACCGCTTTGCTCAGCCCTCTTATAGCTGCTAGTTGTAGGTGAAGTTGAAGATTGCTCCATGTTGGACAGGATTATATTGGGATATCACAATATCTCTTATTTAATTAATGCATCTATATACTTGGTAAAGGGTGGAAGGCTCGGCCTTATGCCCGGTGTTTTGTTCCACTCTTGCCGCCCTAGTTTCCGCCATACCGGTGTTATGTTCCTTGATTTTATGCTCCTTACGCTGTTGGGTGATTTATGGGACCCCTTGACAGTTCTCTTTGAATAAAACTCCTCCAAAGAAGGCCCAACATTGGTTTTAACATTTGCCACCTAAGCCTTTTTTCCTTCGGTTCTGCAGACTCAAGGGTCATCTTTATTTTACCCCCGGCCGCTTCTTCGAGTGTTGGTCCAAACTAGAGCATCGTCCGGTCCATTCCTTGGCAACGTGATTACGCCGGTACCAGACGCTTAGCTTATCCGGTGTGCCCGAGAACGAGATATGCAGCTCCTATCGGGATTTGTCGGCACATGGGTGGTGTTGCTGGTCTTGTTTGACCATTGTCGAAATGTCTTGTAAACCGATTCCGAGACTGATCGGGTCTTCCGGAGAAGGAATATCCTTCGCTGACCGTGAGAGCTTGTGATGGGCTTGTTGGGACACCCTCGCAGGTATAAACTTTCGAGAGCCGTGCCTGCTGTTATGTGGCAGATGGGAATTTGTTAATATCCGTTGTAGAGAACTTGTCACTTGACTTAACTAAAACGCATCAACCGCTGTGTAGCCGTGATGGTCTCTTTTCGGCGGAGTCCGGAAGTGAACACGGTTTTGGGTTATGTTTGACGAAGTAGGAGTTCAGGATCACCTCTTGATCATTTCTAGTTGACGACCGCCTTTGCTCCTCTTCTCGCTTCTCATTTATGTATGTTAGCCACCATATTTGCTTAGTGCTTGCTGCAGCTCCACCTCATTACCCCATCCTTCCTATAAGCTTAAATAGTCTTGATCTCGCGGGTTTTGAGATTGTTGAGTCCTCGTGACCCTGATTTTCATGGCACAACACTTAAGATGATAAATCATGATAAATGTGGTTTGACAAAACTTTTGAGTGTTTTGTCTTTGCTTTGATTGAATGTTGCTTGCTGTTTGTAATTGCTCTAAAATCAAATAAATCCTCCAACTCCTACACTTCCTCTCCTTGATCCAAAACCTTTTCCCAATGATCATGCCATGTGTATAGAGCAATGTAGTATTTTCTTACAAAATAATTTGGCCAAAAGTATTTTCAAAATTAGTTTTCCAAAACCCCGAATTGAGGTTTGCACTGTAAGTACTTAATTAAGGGCAAAAATCTTTCTAAAAATATATTTGACTCCTATTAGATATAGGATACCCGAAACCACAAAAATATAATTTTGAAAGTTATTTTACTATTTTATTTAAAAGCTTCTTCTTAAGGCCAGAAATGGTCTTTAATAGGAAAAATTATTTTTTGTTCTAAAATATTTGACAAAAATTAGGAAACTCAGTGGCATATATTTTCCATATATAAGAGTTTCAATACATGGTCATGTTCAAAATATTGGTCAAATACCTCAAAACCCTTTCTCGATATTTCAAGCTTTTGAAATATTTACAAAGGAAATATTCTCCAAATATTCCAAGAAAATTCTAGCATGTCTCATAAGACATATTGGATGATCTTGCTAAGTCTCATGACTTGGAGAGCAAGATAACATCATCAAAACCACTCAAAACCATTTCTAACCATTCTGAAGTTTGAGCAACTTTACATTGCCAAATATGTCCAAATGTCCTCAAACTTGGTGAGCCTTCTCCAATGGTCCAATTATGCATCTAGACCAAATGGTACTGGTTGGAGAAGAGGAAATCTTGGTCAAAGTGCCCCAAAACTCTTTCTGTCCAGAACCAAATTTGAGCTACTTTGTACTGCCAACTTTCTCTCCATCACCCCAACTTTTGTGAGCATGATCACATGACCAAATGAGGCCACCACGCCAAGTGGTGAATCAAGGAGAAGTGATTTGCTCAACTAAATCTACACAAGTTCATTGCTGCTAATTTCTAGGGTTTACCAAAGTTGCATTGTCAAGTTTCTTCAAATGATCTCAAATTGGTGGAAGGCCCTAATTATGTGTGTCATTTCACCCTATGGAGTATCATGGCAGATGCAAATCATCTACTTGCCCAAACCACCATCAAACACCTTCCGCAGATAATTAAAACGCCTATTTTGGCCACTTCCACTATTCTCCATGAGCTCAACTTGTTACCACAGCCCTCCTAGTCCCCTTGCACGCCCAAAGAGCAATTGCTAATCCACGCTCAATTATTTGGAGGTGAAACCTCACTTTCCCCTCCGACAGCAGCTTTCCTTCCATTCTCTCACCTCTCTCACTCCTGGCAAGCCCTGTGGCATCCAATGCCTTTCCCACATTGTTTACTCCCCGAGCAGCCACTAGACACAAGTGGGCGCTGAGGACGCGAGAAAAGCCGCGGTGCCGCCATTTATGCGCCTGAGCACGCCAGCGGTTCCCGACTGCTGACACGGCACTCCCGACCACCTGGCCTCCTCGCCAGCCGATGCTCCTCGACGTCCGCAACACGACACCGAGCTGGCCCTCCTCTTCTTCCTCCTCTGCCTCCTCTCAAGACGCACTGCCGCCTGAAGGCCCAATGGGCGACCTCACACGCTGCACCCTGGCCATCCCCGCTCCTTCTCTCCTCCTCTCGCCCTAGACCAATCCCACGAGCACCCCAGACACTCCCACGCCGCCTCCAGGCCTCCAAAGAACGGCTAGGATCTCGCCAAGACGAGTCCACTTGCACCCGCCGTCCGCCTATTTAAAGGTCTCCTCGAGCCCTCTCCGCCTCCTTTGCCACTCTCTCCTCCTGAACCCCCCGAACCAACCCACTCCTCCTCAAGGCCCCCATCCCTCCTAGGCCGGAGCCGAGCTGCCGCCGCTGCTCAAACCGCAGCCTCGGCCCTCTCTCTCCCCGGATAGCTCCGCACCTCCCGGCACCACCACAAGCCTCCTCACCGCTATTCGCCCCAGAGCATCGCATGCTCGGTCAAGATGGCCGGTGGCCTCCTCCGCGGCCGCCGCCCGCCGCCACGGCTCTCCTCGCAAGAGATCCATACACCGATGGATGCGGCTCATCCTCCCGAAAGCACGCCGGGCGGGCGGAACACCGCCGGAGGTGGCCCGCCGCCGCCCGGGAGAGCGCCGGCGCTGCCGCTGCCTCGCCTCCTGCTCGCCTGCTCGAGCGGGAGGTAGGAGACGGCTCGAGCACCGGCCCCGCTGCCACGACCGTGGGCGGGCCTCATTGCTTATGGAGACGATTCGCTGTTATCGCTTCCTCGCTGCCAAGGCGATTCTGTGAGTACGCCGACGTGGCTTCCTCAGGCGCAGGCGTCGAGCCGGCCGCCCGCCTGGCGCTGCTAAGCCGCCTTGCAAGGCCACGCCAGATCCAGCCCATTTGGGTAAAGCTCTTTTCCCTTTTCTTTCTCTCGCAGTTTCTAAAATCCATAAACAAATCAAATCGACTCCAAATTTAATGATTCAAATTTTTATAGACTCCATAAATCATGCTTTTACCTGCAGTAATATGCACATTTTTCCGTAAACTTTTTCCTCACAAACATTTATCAAATCTTGTTTTTCCCATTTCGTGATAAACTTTAGAAAATCACAGAGAGCTCAAGATTGATCCAAATGCCATGATTCCAATTCCTAGATGAATCTAAGCTCATATCCTAGTTTATGAACATTTTTCCCGACACTTTCTGTACTACATAAATTATTGAGCCATTTCTTCATATTTGTCAACCTTGCAAATTCATAGGAAATTCATTTAAACTCCAAATCCAGGAAACCAATTCCTAGATGCTTCTAAAATCATCCTTTGTTATATGGGTGTCTTTCCTCATTTTTCAAAATAAATCTTCTGTACACTTCTAGCAAATCCATAAACCTCTTGATTCCGCTATATTGAAATGTTCGAGATGTCCATTGATCCACTTCCAATGAAATCACTTTGGTCATTCCTCATATGACCAGAGGTATCCTAGAAAAGTCCAACTCATATTTTTAGAGCACTTTCATTTCCTACCTTGTTATGCTTGCTTATTATGCTTGCTTTCGACGATAGTTGATTTAAGTAGACGGAATGCTCTGAGTTGGACCAGGATATTTGAAGACCTCAAGACTTCATTACAACAGTAAGCAGCCCTTTGACCATGACTATGAAACCCCTTTACATGCATGTCATATATAGCTCTTATTATTGTTGCTTCGAATCATGGTGAGATGGTGAACCACGGGTTGGTTGCCTCCGTTATTTTCTCGCTGATACTTGCATTGTGCATGGCCCTACCTTCTTATGAGGGTTATGCCGGGGAGTAGATAGGGTGCTAAGTAGTGCTATGCAAAAAGGACGGAATATGCATGGTGATGGAGACAAAATATTTTCAAACGACTTTTGAAAACCCCATCGGGTGCCACTTATGCCCGAGGGATATGATGTGATAGGTAACCACTTGATGACGAAGTGGTGTACCGAGGCAAGTGTGTGTTGTTTTCGAAAACGGATTAGATTTAAGATTTGATGACTGTCCCAACCCTACATGTGCGACCACTCTACCCTTATATGGGAAAGGGCATTGTTGAGTACCTAGACCGATACTAGCTTGGAGCCCAGACATTAGTGACGGGGAGAGTTGGTGCTCTCTTGGGACGGGTCGTGCTGTAGGGCGGCCATGACTGTTTTCACAGGCACCTGACACACCGCTGGTACCCGTGCTTGTGGTATGCGATGAATATGGGAGCGAGGCTCCACAACTTTATGATGTGAAATGTTTGGCACGGGGTTACTACTAATCGAGTGGACTCCATGTTAGTGTCGCTCTAGGGAAAGGCGGTGATCGGTGCTTACCCTGTGTACTTGAGGTACCGCTGGTCGTGGATGACACGGAAGTTCCCGGATCTAGTGGGTAAAGTGTGCAACCTCCGCAGAGTGTAAACTATTCAATAGCCGTGTCCACGGTCAAGGACGGTTACGGTGCTGCTTAAACTATGTCCGTGGTTTTCAACCAGTGTGTGTGAGATGATGGAATGACTTGGGTCAAGTCAAGGACTTGACACGATTGAGATGGGTTGGTGCCCACTGCTTATGATAAATGGGTTGGTGCCCACTTATTTATGTTGATATCTGTGACCAGATCTCATGGTTACTTGAATTCTCTTGATGCATGCTTTATAGGATGTTGAACATGTCATTGCACTCAAAACTAGCTTTATGCAAAATTTACCTATGTCATGCATTGTTGTACCTTGAACCAAAACATGGGTTGCTTAAGTAGTACATTCAAAGTACTCATTGGCTTGCCAACGGTTATTTAATTGACCAGCATGGAAGAACCGGAGTTCAAGAAGAGTTCTTTGGAGACGATCATGCTAACTAGGACGCTTCCCAATGTAATGCCTGTAGGGTTAAGGCAGATGGCATGGGTTCTACTTATCAAAGACGATTTCCGCTGCTTATGTTTCATTTGATGTTCAGCCCTTAAGGCTTTATCGATGTAAGACTTGACCATAATGGTCACAATTTGTGTAAGACGGTATGTATGGATGTAAGACTCTTGTTATTCAGCTTCTGTGTGTTCAGTGAGCATTGATCTCTGGGATCACTATACACGTGCATTCGGTGATCACAACTTATGAGTCGGGTCCCCACAGAGCTGGTATCGAGCCATCCCGGCTGTAGGAAGCCTTAGTTAGCATGGTTGTTAGTTAGGTAAAACTATTTCCAAAACTACTACTAGTTTTCAAAACTATCTGTACTTCTCTTCCCTTCTCAGTTTTTCGAAAACTAAGGTATATTTTCCTTATTGGTCTCTTCCTCTTCAAAACCTTTGGTCGCTAGAACCCTTATGCCCCTGACCACAGGATTCCTTGTAATCCTCGTGGATAATCTAGAAGGAAGATGCCTTGCCAGACGTTCACCCACATCTCCTGAACACAAGATTGGCGACATCACAACAAGACGATACCAACAGAAGATACATCCTCGAGGAATGAGGACCTCAAGACCTGTGAGATGGCGGCACTTTGACACCGCCCCAAGATGATGCAACCTTAGCTTCACGATGATTAGGGCGAGAATATGCAAGATCATGATATACATCTGAAAGCACATTTGCTCCCTAGGTGGTTTTGGTAATTAATGACAACATACTTTGTGGTTGGACTAATGCTTTTATCAAGTATGTTTCAGAAAGTCAACCACTGCATGGCAAAAGGACTAGAGAGGTGAACCCCTAAGATGCTAAGGAAAGGATTGGCAAAGGCTCAAGACTCCATTTTTGGTTTAGTGATCCAAGATCACATTGAGTCCATAGGAAAGCCAATACTATTAAAAGGGATGAGGTTATGATGATGATCTGTTGCTCTAAGTGCTTAGTGATTTATCTCTCAAACTATCAGCAATCTTTCACTCCAACATAAACTCATAAGTAATCTCGGTCCCACCGATCCCAAACTCACCACACCGAGATGAACCACCTCAGCCATATAGCCAAACCCTAGAATCTCGGATTTTCCGATTCCAAACTCGGTCATTCCGAAATTGGTGTTGCCAAGCTTCTGTAACCTTCTGTACTCAAATCGGTGCCACCGAGATGAGAAAGTCGGTCCCACCGAGATTGGCAAACCCTAGACTTTGGAAGAATCGGACTAACCGAGATTGTATTTTCGGTCCCACCGAAAATCCCAACGTTCACAAGATTTGAACTTTCGGTCTGACCGAGTTGTCAACTTCGGTCTGACCGAGATTGCTCAAATGTGTGTAACGGTTGGATTTTGTGTGGAGGCTATAAATACCCCTCCACCTCCTCTTCATTCGTGGAGAGAGCCATCAGAAAGAACTACCACTCCTACCTTACATTTCTGAGAAGAAAACTACCTACCCTTGTGTTGAGATCAAGTTGCTCCACTCCCTCCATATGAAACTTGATTTCTAGTCTTTCCAAGTTGCTTTCCACTCAATCCCTTCTTCCACCACAGCCAAATCAGTGAGGAGAGTTGAGTGTTGGGGAGATTATCATTTGAAGCACAAGAGTAAGGAGTTCATCATCACCAACCCCATCTATTACCTTTTGGAGGGTGGTGCCTCCTAGATTGGTTAGGTGTCGCTTGGGAGCCTCCGCCATGATGTGGAGTTGAACCAAGGAGTTTGTAAGGGCAAGGAGATCGCTTACTGTGAAGATCTACCCCAGTAAGGCTAGTCCTCCGTATGAAGCCATGATGGCATAGACAAGGTTGCTTCTTCGTGGACCCTTCAGGGTGGAGCCTCCGTGGACTCAAGCAAGCAGCTACCTCCGTGGGTTGAAGTCTCCATCAACGTGATTGACGATAGCACCACCTATCGGAACCACGAGAAAATCTCCGTGTTCCAATTGCGCTTGTTTTTCACAATCTCTCCTTACTATTCATGCAATTTACTTTCCGCTGCCCTATACTCTAGAATTGCATGTTTAGTATGTTGCTCGACTTGTATGCATGATGCTTGACTTGTTCTTCATTGTGGATTTGCTATAAACTTATGTTGATCAAAAGGCATAAACTTTTAGCTTGTCGAGTTGTCTAATCACCCCCCCCCCTCTAGACACTCTTGCCTTCAACGATCCTACAATTGGTATCAGAGCATTGGTCTCCATTGCTTTGGTTTGCACACCATTGGAGGAAGATGGACGTGTTCACGCTTGGGAGTGTTAATCATAGAGTACCTATTCTTGATGGAGTGTCCTATAACTCGTGGAGGATTGAGATGCTTGCTATCTTTAAGATGTACAACTTATGCAAATATGTTGAAACCCCATATGTACCACCATTTGACCCTTGCACCCTACTGTAGATGAAGAGCTTGATTTGCTTCGCAACCTTAGAACTGTCAATCTTATCATTAGAGGTTTGCTCGACAACTTGCTTAAGCTTGTCACGAACTTTGAGTGCGCCTATGTTATGTGGAAGTTCTTGGAAGAACTTTATCCGACTACTCGTTGAGAGGTCTTGATGAAATTCTATACAAGACTGTTGAATTTGATATGTTGCGCCCAAAGATCCTAACTTTGATAAATGCTTTTTGAGCTTCGTGATCTTATGAAAAGAAGGGTGATCCCGGTTTTATCAATGTTCAATAAGAAATGCTCTTGTTTTGCATTCCGATGACTATTATCACGTTGATAAAACTGATGCAAGTCATTGTCAAATTGACCTAGGTATTGATGATGAATTATCTATGGGTCAATATGATGATGAGCATGAGCATGATGACGATTCGACACCGAGCTAGACAAGATCATGAAGAGTCTCAATCTAATGGCAAATATGAGAGACTACATATCCGGTGGCAAAGAATGGATTCTCGATAGTGGATGCACCGATCACATGACCGGAGATGAAGACATGTTTCGAGAGCTTGCAAAGAACGAAGGTCCACGCAAGTATGTGACTTTTGGAGACAACTCCAAGGGTAAGGTACTTGGCCTTGGTAAGGTGGCCATATCTCATGATAGCTTCATTAAAAATGTCATGCTTGTTGAATCACTTGGATACAATTTACTTTCCGTGTCTAGATTAGCTGACTTTGGATACAATGTGCTATTCACCAAAGTAGATTGCCAAGTTTTTCGTAGTGACAATCATAACATGGTCTTTATCGGCATTCGAGAGGTGACCTATACATTGTTGATTTCACTAAGAAAGCTCAACCTAGAACTTGCTTTATTGCTAAATCTGCTAAAGGTTGGCTTTGGCATAGAAGGCTTGGACATGTTGGTATGCTAAATTTAGATAAGCTAATCAAAGGTGATCACATTCTTGGTGTTAAAGATGTGTTCTTTGACAAAGATAGACTTTGCAAAGGCATGTCAAGCAGAAAACAAGTAGGTGGAAGTCATCCCGTGAAGAATATCATGACCACAAGGAGACCGCTTGAGCTTCTTCATATGGATCTTTCGTCCCAATGCTTACAAAAGCCTTGGTGGTAACTCCTTTGGTCTAGTTATTGTTGATGACTTTTCCAGATTTACGTGGTATTTTTCCTTGATGACAAATCGCAGGTTCGTAAAATCTTCAAAACCTTTGCTAGAAAGGCTCGTAATCAATTTGAGGTGAAGATCAAGAAGGTTCGAGGACAACGAACGGAGTTCAAGAACGCCCATGTGGACTCTTTTCTCGATGAGGAAGGGATTCTACATGAGTTCTCAGCCACGTACACACCTCAACAAAACGGAGTTGTTGAGAGGAAGAACCGAACGCCATTGAGATGGCGAGGACAATGCTTGATGAATACAAGACACCAAAACACTTTTGGGGTGAAGCCGTTGAGACAGCTTGTCATGCCATCAATGACTTTTATCTTCACAAGCTTCTCGGCAAGACTTCATACGAGCTCCTTACGGGTAACAAACCCCAAGTGGGATATTTTCGTGTCTTTGGTTCAAAATGCTATATTCTTGATAAGCATCGCGGTCTAAATTTGCTCCTAAAACTCATGAAGGCTTTTTTCTCGTTATGGATCAAACTCTCACACCTACCGTGTTCACAATAATTTCACCCAAAGGTTGAAGAGACGGTAGATGTGAAGTTTGATGAATCTAATGGCTCGCAAGTAGAGCAAATGCCTATTGATGTAGGAGACAAAGACCCATCTGAAGCCATTCAAGATTTATCCATTGGAAAGATTCGTCCCATGGAAGTGAAGGAGAGTACCTCATCTACATATGTGGAGCCCCTACCTCACGGCAAGGTGAACCTCAAGGCAACATGGAGGCTTCCACAAGCGGAACTCACCAAGATGAGGAAGTGCGACAAGAAGATCCACCACAACCTCCTTCTCCACCACCTCAAGACAACACCAACAACACGATGAAGAAGAAGATGAGGATGATGAGGAAGCTCAGCCACCACCACGACAAAAGCTATCCCGAGTTCGAGAAAGAGTCAAGAAAGACCATCCTGTGGAACAAATGATGAATGACATCGACCGGAGAATCACTCGCCTAAAACTCGCTTAGCTAACTTTTGTGAGCATTACTCATTTATTTCAAGTCTTGAACCTATGAAGGTAGAAGAAGCGCTTGAAGACCCGGATTGGGTGAACGCTATGCATGAAGAGCTGCACAACTTCGAGAGGAACAACGCTTGGTCTTTGGTAGAGAAGCCCAATGATGACCAAAACGTCATTGGAACCAAATGGGTGTTTCGAACAAGCAAGATGAAGATGGACAAGTCATCCGCAACAAGGCTCGCCTCAGAGCACAAGGGTACACACAAGTCGAAGGTATGGACTATGGTGAGACCTACGCCTGCTGCTAGACTTGAGACCATTCGATTCTTCTTGCTTATGCCAACCACCATAACATTACTCTCTATCAAATGGACATTAAGAGTGCTTTTCTAAATGGTGAAATTGAGGAGGAAGTTTTTGTGAAACAACCTCCCGGATTTGTGAATCCTAAAAAGCCTAATCATGTTTACAAGTTGCACAAAGCTCTTTATGGTCTTAAACAAGCCCCTAGAGCTTGGTACAAATGCTTGACTAGCTTTCTTCTTGAGAAAGGATTTGAGATTGGTAAAATTGACTCAACGCTATTCACAAAAAGGGTTGACGGTGAACTATTTGTGTGCCAAATATATGTCGATGATATTATCTTTGGATCAACTAACCCTGATTTTAGTGAGAAGTTTGGGAAGCTTATGTCGGAAAAGTATGAGATGTCCATGATGAGTGAACTCAAGTTCTTCCTTGGGTTGCAAATCAAGCAATCTAAGGAGGGTACTTTTGTCTCACAAACTAAGTACACTAAGGATCTCTTCAAGAAGTTCAACATGCAAGAGAGCAAAGGTATGAGAACCCCCATGCCTACTAATGGACATAATGACTTGACTAAAGATGGAGAACCTGTTGATCAAAAGGTTTATCGATCCATGATTGGTTCTCTACTATATCTCTGTGCTTCTCGTCCGATATAATGTTGAGTGTATGCATGTGTGCTCGATATCAAGCTGCTCCTAAAGAGTGTCATCTTAAAGCTGTTAAAAGAATTGTGAGATATTTGATACACACACCTAACTTTGGCATTTGGTATCCTAAGAGGGCCTCTTTCGATCTTGTTGGCTATTCCGACTGGACTATGCCGAGACAAGATAGATAGAAAGTCAACTTCGGTACATGTCAATTTCTACGATCCCTTGTGTCTTGGTCATCCAAGAAACAAAACTCAATATCATTATCGATCGCAGAAGTAATACATTGCTGCTGGTTCGTGTTGTGCCAGTTGCTATGGATGAAACAAATGCTTAAGGACTATGGGATACATGCGAGACATGTTCCTTTGCTTTGTGACAACGAGAGTGCAATTAAGATTGACACAATCCTGTGCAACACTCTCGCACTAAACACATTGTAGTTCGACATCATTTTATTCGTGATCATATTGCTAAAGGTGACATTGATCTTAAGCATGTTCGCATCGACAAACAGCTTGCAGATATCTTCACAAAACCACTTGATGAGAAAGTGTTTTGTCGCTTGAGGAGTGAGTTGAACATCATTGATGCTTCAAACTTGGAGTGAAAACTCCATTGATGCATGCAAGGCATGAGCCTAATTGACTAATCCTTGATATTTCTCTTATGATGATAATCATATGTCTTGGACACATTTGCTCCCTTGTATTGCATCTAACTCCTTGCAGGTACTTGGATAGACTACATTCTACAAGATTATCACACTCACTCAAATCATGAGTAATCTTGTCATTGACCAAGTAACTAGCTCTTGGGATGTTGAGTTCAAGAAAAAAATTCACATATCCTTTTGACACCACATACTTCTAGTTCTTCACTCTTGTCATATTGGATATTCTTGAGTATTTCCTTGCTTGGCTAACCCATGTAGGAAGATGAACTACACACTTGAAAATGGTGCTCCAACTTCACATCCTATGAGCATCAACATCAAGTTCACCTACATGAGAACAAGCAACAACAAGCCCAAGGTATGTCTTTCACATCTTGAAAAGCTTTGCTCAAAGTCATGAGTACAAGCAGTTTCAAAAGATGTGATCACATCAAATGCTTAATCGAAAAATGGTAACCCCATTTTGAGCTTAAACGATGAGTATGACCTATGATCAAGTGTTCTCATTTGACTCCTAAGTCAATATACTCAAACATAGGTGACTTTGTCGCCAATTCTCTATCTAGATGAAGTACGATGTTTTGGAGTTTTCTGTTTTTTTCTCATGCTCTCTCATGAGTTTCCTTGCTTATTTTAAAAAAAAAAAACTTCATCTAGCAAACTTTTTATTTCGTTTCTTATGTTCTTGTGTATATCCGTTAGCTCGATAAATTCCTCAAAATCATTTACAAATTCATTGCAAATCTTCAAACATTTCTTGCAAAGTGAGCTGAATTATTTCGTTTTCTGAATTAAACTCAAGGCCACCGATTCAATCATTTCGGTCCGACCGAAAAGGATCTGCCCTAAGTCTCGACTTTCTGACTCACCGATCCATATCATTTCGTGTCACCGATTTACATTCACCAGATATCATCTTTACAGCTCATCTAAATGCTTTACATCTAATTTGCTCAGGCCAGATTCTTAATGAACCCACTTTTTTTCTTCCATCTTTCCTGCCCTTCCTGGTCTCATCGTCCTTTTCGCACTTGATGTCAAAGGGGAGAAGATTTAGGGAGGGGAGCTGAGAACTTAACGGAAGATTGAGGATAAGATATCTTCAAGGAAGAAAACATCCTTACCTTAAGGGGAGAGGATCACATCAAAGCTTTGCCATATATTTCACTGTGATAACACTGTTGGCATTATTTCTCTTGATTTTGTTTGTCTTGCACTCACCTTTGGTATATTCTGAAAAGTACAATTGGTATTTTATACAATTGGTATCCTCTCAAGATCACAATTGGTATTTTATGGGAAGCAAAATCTCTCGGAGCTCATTGAAGATCATTTAGTCTTGGGAGACATGTTGGCTGATTCAAGCTAGTACTCAACATGAGACACTCTTTATACATGTCATCCCTGCTTGGTACTTTTGATGTTCTTGTTGTTGGTTGTAGAAATACTCTTGTGTTTATCTAACCGTGTTTTCCCAAGTTTATTTCTTCGTACATCACCAAGGAACCTCAAGGTAAGTATATGCATCTTGCAGGATGTGCATGATGGTAACTTGCTTGTGAATAATTGTTTGCAAGAAATCACCATGCACATATGCATCATCTCTCATTTACCCTTATCTCGCCTCGATGCATATAGCCAAGCTGCATGCAGCACATCTTGCTTTTTTCTCTCATGTGTGCTTGTGGTAGTCCAAAACCGAAATCTAAAATCTTGCACACTTGTAGGGGGAGCTTGTGTACTACATGTTTGTCAAAGCTTTAATGTTAAACCTGTCTTTCTTTCAGTAAGCTTTGATATCTTTTTCTGTGTGTTGCCATCAATTACCAAAAAGGGGGAGATTGAAAGCACATTTGCTCCCTAGGTGGTTTTGGTAATTAATGACAACATACTTTGTGGTTGGACTAATGCTTTTATCAAGTATGTTTCAGAAAGTCAACCACTGCATGGCAAAAGGACTAGAGAGGTGAACCCCTAAGATGCTAAGGAAAGGATTGGCAAAGGCTCAAGACTCCATTTTTGGTTTAGTGATCCAAGATCACATTGAGTCCATAGGAAAGCCAATACTATTAAAAGGGATGAGGTTATGATGATGATCCGTTGCTCTAAGTGCTTAGTGATTTATCTCTCAAACTATCAGCAATCTTTCACTCCAACATAAACTCATAAGTAATCTCGGTCCCACCGATCCCAAACTCACTCACACCGAGATGAACCACCTCAGCCATATAGCCAAACCCTAGAATCTCGGATTTTCCGATTTCAAACTCGGTCATTCCGAAATTGGTGTTGTCAAGCTTCTGTAACCTTCTGTACTCAAATCGGTGCCACCGAGATGAGAAAGTCGGTCCCACCGAGATTGGCAAACCCTAGACTTTGGAAGAATCGGACTAACCGAGATTGTATTTTCGGTCCCACTGAAAATCCCAACGCTCACAAGATTTGAACTTTCGTCCGACCGAGTTGTCAACTTCGGTCCGACCGAGATTGCTCAAATGTGTGTAACGGTTGATTTTGTGTGGAGGCTATAAATACCCCTCCACCTCCTCTTCATTCGTGGAGAGAGCCATCGTAAAGAACTACCACTCCTACCTTACATTTCTGAGAAGAAAACTACCTACCCTTGTGTTGAGACTGTTGCTCCACTCCTCCATATGAAACTTGATTTCTAGTCTTTCCAAGTTGCTTTCCACTCAATCCCTTCTTCCACCACAGCCAAATCAGTGAGGAGAGTTGAGTGTTGGGGAGATTATCATTTGAAGCACAAGAGTAAGGAGTTCATCATCACCAACCCCATCTATTACCTTTTGGAGGGTGGTGCCTCCTAGATTGGTTAGGTGTCGCTTGGGAGCCTCCGTCATGATGTGGAGTTGAACCAAGGAGTTTGTAAGGGCAAGGAGATCGCCTACTTCGTGAAGATCTACCCCAGTAAGGCTAGTCCTCCGTGGGAAGCCATGATGGCATAGACAAGGTTGCTTCTTCGTGGACCCTTCGTGGGTGGAGCCTCCGTGGACTCAAGCAGCCGCTATTCTCCGTGGGTTGAAGTCTCCATCAACGTGATTGACGATAGCACCACCTATCGGAACCACGAGAAAAATCTCCGTGTTCCAATTGCGCTTGTTTTTCACAATCTCTCCTTACTATTCATGCAATTTACTTTCCGCTGCCCTATACTCTAGAATTGCATGTTTAGTATGTTGCTCGACTTGTATGCATGATGCTTGACTTGTTCTTCATTGTGGATTTGCTATAAACTTATGTTGATCAAAAGGCATAAACTTTTAGCTTGTCGAGTTGTCTAATCACCCCCCCCTCTAGACACTCTTGCCTTCAACGATCCTACAACATCGCTAATAGAGTAACCATGTCACTACCGTTGTTGTATCGGCAACCACCGATGGATGAGAACCTAGCCATTTGGTCCGCTTCACCATAGTGAGCAGAAAACGGTTCTCCTCATTCTCTCGCTTCTTGTCGTCAAGTTTTCATCAACGTAACCGATATGATGGACCTCTATTATGCGTTGTTAATATCATTGCATAAAGGATTATCTACCTAGTACCTTCGACACCTTAGAAGACAAGAAGGATCATCATGATTAAGAAGACAACAGAAGACCGAGTCAATGCCTCGCTATGAGAAGCCACCTTCACCCCATCACTTCAACAGCAAGAAGTTGATGAAGACTCTCAAGCTCAACCGGATCGCTTTCATCAAACAACTACAAGAGACGAGCAGCACTCGAGGAAACCCGGAGATCGCACGAGGCACAAGGCACGACTATGGAGTCCGAGAACCCCTAGGGTAGGATGAGTCGGTACCCCTATGCGCAATAAGTCCGTATGATGGTTCGAAAGGTAACCATGATTGTGTGTTGCTTGATTTTATATGTTGTGTTTTGATATCACGCCTTTTTGCCCTAGGCAACAAGCACGCGACTATATCACCTGCCTTACTTTGTTGTTTGTGTTTGGCCCTTTTGCACCTCGATCGCTTGCACTTGCACTATAGAACCCCTTTAGGCATCCCACCTCCTCTATGCTACTTTTTCCTCTCGCTCTCTCTCCTCAATCAAGACCAGCAAGACAAGGTGCACTAAGAAACCTGCTCCGCAACCAACCTGGCAATAAAGACTTTTGTTGCAGCCTCCTCGACCAAGTGAAACCCCAGAGAGTTATGTTTAACCTCAAGATTAGGAACCCATTCCTAGACCCTTCGAGACTTTAGAAGATCATGTGGAACACCAAAGATAGGAGTTGGATTTGTAGAATTAATGGATTATGCAGTGATTGATGGAAGTTAATGGGCTATTGAGTTGATTCACAGGAAGGAAACAAGATCTTGGAGTGGCTTACGACGTGTTTCCTTAGGATAGAAGTTCTTTATCTTAGACCTTGGAAGAATAGGCTGAGCACTTGGATTGTCATGTTCAAGCTTAGCAGCTTATATGTTCTACCCATGGATTTTAGGGTAGCCATACATATGAGCTTGGGATAGTTGACATATATAGATTTATTAGACCTCCCTTGGGAGTCATGAGGATAATAATAGCATGAGTGATGATTGAGCTGACCTACAAGAGTTGATGCTATCGTGATATGTGTGATTTGTTTAAAGGATTAGATAGACTATTACGCCTCGTAAACGGTGCTTAAAGATAGGATGATAAATGTTCATTCGCACACTAGAATCCTTGAAACCCTTATGCCCTACCAAGCCACAACACGGTTGGATCATGACCTTGGGCCTTGGCTCTAGATCAATAAGATCTTGACCAATGCTCAACCGACCCTCACCAATGCCTCAGCCCACTCTCTACGCACTCCCAAATACTTCATAGAGTACTTGGGCAAGTAGATCATCATCTCTTACTTGAGGACATGAATGTCCACATGAAGACGGAAGAAGAGTTGATCAGCTGGTTAGGGAACATCCGAAGACCGCCATGTCAAGGAGGAAGAACTATACCAACCACCGTCGTCAAGGAGTGAGCTCCGTGTTGAAGACCGTGCTTATCTGCAAGACACTCCTCTTAAAGGCAACTACGACCTCATGAAGAAATCTATGCTGCTCATGATCTTGAGCTAGCAGCAGAGGTTCATGCCCTGAAGGCATGGCGACATTACCCCTTAGGAAAGCGATGTGAAATATACACGGATCACAAAGTCTGAAGTATACTTTCACTCAAAGGGAATTGAACACGAGGCAAAGAAGATGGCTAGACATGATCAAAGATTATGACCTCAGTGTTCAATACCACCCTGGGAAGGCTAATGTGGTAGCAGATGCATTAAACAGAAAGGCTTGTTCCCTGAATGCTATGCTTAAGGACAAGCTGCCCGCCTCGTATGAAGAACTTGAAAGCTTGGTTGGAACTGGTTGCACCAGATTCTTAACTAACCTTGAAGTCAAGCTTTCAGTGGCACCATTTGAAGTGTTATACTGACGGAAGTGCCGCGACACCCTCAATTGGTCGAGACCGGAGAAGGACTTGTCTTTGGGCCCGACAGCCCCGTAGCCAAGAGCAAGTCCAGCTTGTCGAGAGCGCTTGAAGATTGCCAAGTCAAGACAAAGAGCTACGCCGACTCACGCCGCCGAGACATGACCTTCGGGTTGGAGACCATGTTTATCTCCGGTCACCCTCTCAAGGGAACCCAGCTTCCATGTCAAAGGAAAGCTCGCCCAAGATTCATCGGCCTTCTTCGAGATCACTCCAAGATTTAACAACCCCCTCAGGATCACCGCAAGGCGAATAATAGACGGCTACCAGCTGGAGTTGCCACCTGAGCTGCCTGATGTGCACAATGCTCTCCATGCATCACAACCCCGGAAGTGTTTCCAACTTCCTAACTTGCCCGATCTCTACAAGGGCATTAACCACCGAACCATCGACCCCTAGCCCAATTTAACCTACCGCGAGCTACACATTAGCAACCTGGATCAAGAAGAACGTCATACACGAAGCCACACCAGCAAGTACTTCAAGCTCAATGGAGCACTACACGGAAGGTATAAAGATAAGGACATGAAGACTACCCCAATCCAAGTTTCCATACTCCTTTCCAAGATTTAGTCCGGGAATCTCGGGACGAGATTCTTGTAAGGGGGTAGGTCTGTCACACCCTGATTTTCATGGCACAACACTTAAGATGATAAATCATGATAAATGTGGTTTGACAAAACTTTTGAGTGTTTTGTCTTTGCTTTGATTGAATGTTGCTTGCTGCTTGTAAGTGCTCTAAAATCAAATAAATCCTCCAACTCCTACACTTCCTCTCCTTGATCCAAAACCTTTTCCCAATGATCATGCCATGTGTATAGAGCAATGTAGTATTTTCTTACAAAAATAATTTGGCCAAAAAGTATTTTCAAAAATTAGTTTTCCAAAAACCCCTGAATTGAGGTTTGCACTGTAAGTACTTAATTAAGGGCAGTAAAAATCTTTATAAAAATATATTTGACTCCTATTAGATATAGGATACCCGGAAACCACAAAAATATAATTTTGAAAGTTATTTTACTATTTTATTTAAAAGCTTCTTCTTAAGGCCAGAAATGGTCTTTAATAGGGAAAAATTATTTTTTTGTTCTAAAATATTTGACAAAAATTAGGGAAACTCAGTGGGCATATATTTTCCATATATAAGAGTTTCAACACATGGTCATGTTCAAAATATTGGTCAAATACCTAAAAAACCCTTTCTGGATATTTCAAGCTTTTGAAATATTTACAAAGGAAATATTCTCCAAATATTCCAAGAAAATTCTAGCATGTCTCATAAGACATATTGGATGATCTTGCCAGGTCTCATGACTTGGAGAGCAAGATAACATCATCAAAACCCCTCAAAACCATTTCTGTCCATTCTGAAGTTTGAGCAACTTTACATTGCCAAATATGTCCAAATGTCCTCAAACTTGGTGAGCCTTCTCCAATGGTCCAATTATGCATATAGACCAAATGGTACTGGTTGGAGAAGAGGAAATCTTGGTCAAAGTGCCCCAAAACTCTTTCTGTCCAGAACCAAATTTGAGCTACTTTGTACTGCCAACTTTCTCTCCATCACCCCAACTTTTGTGAGCATGATCACATGACCAAATGAGGCCACCACACCAAGTGGTGAATCAAGGAGAAGTGATTTGCTCAACTAAATCTACACAAGTTCATTTCTGCTAATTTCTAGGGTTTACCAAAGTTGCATTGTCAACTTTCTTCAAATGATCTCCAAATTGGTGGAAGGCCCTAATTATGAGTGTAATTTCACCCTATGGAGTATCATGGCAGATGCAAATCATCTACTTGCCCAAACCACCATCAAACACCTTCCGCAGATAATTAAAACGCCTATTTTGGCCACTTCCACTATTCTCCATGAGCTCAACTTGTTACCACAGCCCTCCTAGTCCCCTTGCACGCCCAAGAGCAATTGCTAATCCACCAGCTCAATTATTTGGAGGTGAAACCTCACTTTCCCCTCCGACAGCAGCTTTCTCCCATTCTCTCACCTCTCTCACTCCTCGGCTAGCCCTGTGGCATCCAATGCCTTTCCCACATTGTTTACTCCCCGAGCAGCCACTAGACACAAGTGGGCGCGTGAGGACGCGAGGAAAGCCGCGGTGCCGCCATTTACGCCTCGAGCACGCCACAGGTTCCCGACCGCTGACACGGCACTCCCGACCACCTCGGCCTCCTCGCCAGCCGATGCTCCTCGACGTCCGCAACACGACACCGAGCTGGCCCTCCTATTTCTTCCTCCTGCTGCCTCCTCTCGTGACGCACCGGCCGCCTGAAGGCCCAATGGGCGACCACACGCCAAGCACCCTGGCCATCCCCGCCTCTTCTCCTCCTCTCGCCCTAGACCAATCCCACGAGCACCCCTGACACTCCCACGCTGCCTCGTGGCCTCCAAAGAACGGCTAGGATCTCGCCAAGACGAGTCCACGACCCGCCATCCGCCTATTTAAAGGTCTCCCGAGCCCTCTCCGCCTCCTTTGCCACTCTCTCCTCCCAGGAACCCCCGAACCAACCCACTCCTCCTCGGCCCCCATCCCTTCTAGGCCGGAGCCGAGCTGCCGCCACCGCCAAACCGCAGCCTCGCCCTCTCTCTTCCCCGATAGCTCCGCACCTCCCGCACCACCACAAGCCCTCCTCACCGCCATTCGCCCCAGAGCATCGCATGCTCGGTCAAGATGGCCGGTGGCCTCCTCCGCGTCGCCGCCTGCCGCCGCCACGGCTCTCCTCGCAAGCGATCCATACACCGATGGATGCGGCTCATCCTCCCGAAAGCACGCCGGTGGGCGGAGCACCGCCGGAGGTGGCCCGTGCCGCCCGGGAGAGCGCCGGCGCCTGCTGCCTCGCCTCCCCTGCCTCGCCTGCTCGAGTGGGAGGTAGGAGACGGCCCGAGCACTGGCCCCGCTGTGGCCGACCCGTGGGCGGCCTCGCTGCTTATGGAGACTACTTCCGCCACATTACCTTCCCTCACAAGGCGATTCTCAGAGTACGCCGACGTGGCTCTCGTGGCGGCCGCAAGGCCGAGCCAAGCCGGGCCGCCCAAGCATGCGCTAAGCTACGGCGGCCGCCATACCAGATCCAGCCCATTTGGGTAAAGCTCTTTTCCCCTTTTCTCTTTTCTGTGCAGTTTCTAAAATCCATAAACAAATCAAATCGACTCCAAATTTGATGATTCAAATTTCTATAGACTCCATAAATCATGCTTTACCTGTTGGTGCAACATGCACATTTTTCCAGAAACTTTTTCCTCACAAACATTTATCAAATCTTGTTTTTCCCATTTCTGTGATAAACTTTAGAAAATCACAGAGAGCTCAATATTGATCCAAATGCCATGATTCCAATTCCTAGATGAATCTAAGCTCATATCCTAGTTTATGAACATTTTTCCTGACACTTTCTGTACCACATAAATTATTGAGCCATTTCTTCATATTTGTCAACCTTGCAAATTCATAGGAAATTCATTTAAACTCCAAATCCAGTGAAACCAATTCCTAGATGCTTCTAAAATCATCATTTGTTAAATGGGTGTCTTTCCTCATTTTTCAAAATAAATCTTCTGTACACTTCTAGCAAATCCATAAACCTCTTGATTCCATCATATTGAAATGTTCGGAGATGTCCATTGATCCACTTCCAATGAAATCACTTTGGTCATTCCTCATATGACCAGAGGTATCCTAGAAAAGTCCAACTCATATTTTTAGAGCACTTTCATTTCCTACCTTGTTGCGTTGCTTATTATGCTTGCTTTCGACGATAGTTGACGAAGTAGACGGAATGCTCGGAGTTGGACCAGGGATATTTGAAGACCTCGAAGACTTCATTACAACAGGCAAGCAGCCCTTTGACCATGACTATGAAACCCCTTTACATGCATGTCATATATAGCTCTTATTATTGTTGCTTCGAATCATGGTGAGATGGTGAACCACGTGGGTTGGTTGCCTCCATTATTTTCTCGTTGATACTTGAATTGTGCATGGCCCTACCTTCTTATGAGGGTTATGCCGGTGGGAGTAGATAGGGTGCTAAGTAGTGCTATGCAAAAAGGGACGGGGATATGCATGGTGATGGAGACAAAATATTTTCAAACGACTTTCGAAAACCCCATCGGGTGCCACTTATGCCCGAGGGAGATGATGTGATAGGTAACCACTTGATGACGAAGTGGTGTACCGAGGCAAGTGTGTGTTGTTTTCGAAAACGGATTAGATTTAAGATTTGATGACTGTCCCAACCCTACATGCGCGACCACTCTACCCTTATATGGGAAAGGGCATTGTTGAGTACCTAGACCGATACTAGCTTGGAGCCCGTGACATTAGTGACGGGGAGAGTTGGTGCTCTCTTGGGACGGGTCGTGCTGTAGGGCGGCCATGACTGTTTTCATTGTGGCACCGGACACACCGCTGGTACCCCCGCGCTTGTGGTATGCGATGAATATGGGAGCGAGGCTCCGCAACTTTATGATGTGAAATGTTTGGCACGGGGTTACTACTAATCGAGTGGACTCCATGTTAGTGTCGCCTAGGAAAGGCGGTGATCGGGTGCTTACCCCTGTACTTGAGGTACCGCTGGTCGTGGATGACACGGAAGTTCCCCAGATCTAGTGGGTAAAGTGTGCAACCTCCGCAGAGTGTAAAACTATTCAATAGCCATGTCCACGGTCAAGGACGGGGCGGCGCTGCTTAAACTATGTCCGTGGTTTTCAACCAAAGTGTGTGAGATGATGGAATGACTTGGGTCAAGTCAAGGACTTGACACGATTGAGATGGGTTGGTGCCCACTGCTTATGATAAATGGGTTGGTGCCCACTTATTTATGTTGATATCTCGTGACCAGATCTCATGGTTACTTGAATTCTCTTGATGCATGCTTTATAGGATGTTGAACATGTCATTGCACTCAAAACTAGCTTTATGCAAAATTTACCTATGTCATGCATTGTTGTACCTTGAACCAAAACATGGGTTGCTTAAGTAGTACATTCAAAGTACTCATTGGCTTGCCATCGGTTATTTAATTGACTGTGCATGGAAGAACCGGAGTTCAAGAAGAGTTCTTGGAGACGATCATGCTAACTAGGACGCTTCCCACCGTAATGCCAGAGGGTTAAGGCAGATGGCATGGGTTCTACTTATCAACCATTTATTTCCGCTGCTTATGTTTCATTTGATGTTCAGCCCTTAAGGCTTTATCGATGTAAGACTTGACCATAATGGTCACAATTTGTGTAAGACGGTATGTATGGATGTAAGACTCTTGTTATTCAGCTTCGTGGTGTTCAGTGAGCATTGATCTCGATCATCTGACACGCAGTATTCGGTGATCACGACTTATGAGTCGGGGTCCCCACAGCAGAGGATGCTACCTAGCTCAGATGGGAGCTCAATGAAGATCTTAGTTGTTGCTATGTGTTGTTTCTTATTGATCAAGTGGAGCCCAGCTTGGGACGATCGATCTAGCAGCTGGGTTATCTTCTTTCTTTTGGCTTCGCCCATAGTCGGACTATGTGTACTCAATGATGTATGTTTTATTTAAGTACTTGTGTGAAGTGGCGATTGTAAGCCAACTCTTTATCCCAGTCTTGTTCATTACATGGGATTGTGTGAAGATGACCTTCTTATGCATAAAACCACAATGCGGTTATGCCTCTAAGTCGTGCCGACATGTGGGAGATATAGCCGCATCGTGGGTGTTACACCCCGGCCGCACTATCTCCCCTAAGGAATCAGCCCTCCAGCGAGCCGTAAGAAAAAAGGGGAGTTGTGTAATAAGGGACATCCCTATTTGCGCTTCTGAGGATAACTTAAGTTTTTACCTTGTAGTTCGGATCTCCGTCCTTCTCAGATGAGCTCGTCTTCGGGGTACCTTCGTCCGGAGATGATGGAGAGCGAAACGCCTCCATCCGCCGCACCGTCAGGTGGAGCGGACGACCCTGAGGTGTACGGCCGGGGGAGCTGAAGGATCTGCTTGGGAGGGCGTCTATCTCAGAAGATCACCATACATTGATGAGTATGGTGATTGGAAGAATTTCGTACGCCGAAGGCGGGTTGCATGATGCCGCCGGCTTGTCATGGGTTTGAGGTACGTAAAAATGACATACCTTTTGACAATTTTACACATAAAGTGCGCCCTATATAGATAGTAGCCCCTGAGACTCGGTAGGTTGTCGAGAGTGACGGCGTGCCGAGGATCAAAATCGCAGGTATTGATTTTCGCCTTTCCTATGTAGGTGGCAGATAGTCCGTGGCCAGTCTGAATCGATGGAGTTGCCGAACTAAAGCGTAACTCGACGCTATGGATGCGACATCGCGCTGGTCAATAAGCGACTTGACGAGTCACAAGGTAGGTTTTTCTCCGTGGTCACCTAGTAAGGGAGCCGAAGCTCACTCCTTACAACATGTATGCTTAATGCAGATGGTGCCGCTGCTGTGGAGAGCCTTCGGGCAGAGCTTGCTCGAGCCAAGGAGCAGGCTAGAAGGAGTGATGCGGCTGCCTCGAGGGCGGCCGAAGAGCTAGAAGCCGAAAGGGCTGCTCACTGCCGAAGCAGGGAGGAGATGGCCGAAGTGGCCGTGAAGTTGAAAGATGTTACCGACCGCTATAAGGTTCTTGAAAAAGAACGCCAAGTGGAGCAAGAAGACTTGAGGAAGGCCACCGCCGAAGCCAAGTGTCGGAGTAATGGGCCACGGGTAGGCCGACCCGGGACCCAGGATCTTTCAAAACATCGGGGCAAGCCGCCACCGCCGCATTCCACCGGGCGACTGGGAGGCCGAGTCCCAGCTGGCGACCTTCGGAGAAGCCGAGTCCCAGACGGCGACTCTAAAGCAGGCCGACTCCGGGCTTGCGACCTTCAGGGGGGCCGACTATGGGAGTCGGCCCGCGACCTTTCACGAAGACCGATGCAGGGCACAGCCCCGACGTGGCCGTCCCCTCCTACCCACGAGGGGTGGGCATGGCTACAGGAGTCAGACGCCGGAGATCTCCGGCAGGCGCTGCACTGCTGCCATGCCTCCCCGACCTCAGCCACAAGCAGGCGGCGCACTGTGGCCCACGACAATGGCCTGCACGGCCCAAGATTGCCGGGCCACCGCCGCTGGAAGAATCAAGACGGCCAGAGGCCAAGACGTGCCTCGGGAGTCGGCCGTCCCTGCAGTCGGCCGCCTCCGCTTAGGGCCCCACGAGCCATAAACCAGATTGATGGGGAGGGCGACAAGGATCGCCGACAGACGGGCGGACTGCTCCCACGACCCCATGACCAAGCTCTGGCCATCGAGAGCTACACAGTTGTTCGCCTCTCAAGGGACCCACCAACGGCGGGCCCTGTGGTCGGCAGAAGGGCGGCGCATGAGAGACAGACACTGGGGCCACGCCAACAGAGATTACCATTGTACTCTGTGGGTAGGCCTATATAAACCCCCGACACCCATGCAAAGGGTTCGCCTTGATAGATTTAGACACATAGACAAGATAGGAGAGAGCCAGCCTCCCTCCTCCGCCTCCCGACGACAGCCCAGTGAGCTTTTGTAACCATTTCACCATAGTGATCATGCGAGACCCCGCAGAGCAGCAGAGGGGTGTTATCTCCCGAGAGCCCCGGCTGGGTAAGATTCGCCGCGGCATGTTCGCGCCATCTGCTTCTGTGCACCGCAACGCTCTACTCGCTTCCCACCATGATAAGCCACCCGCAGCATATGTCGCACCCAACCCCGACATTTGGCGCCCGTAGGGCGAGGTGCACCGCCGTCCGGAGATCTGTTCGACGGGAACCTTTTCTCCTCGGCGAAGCGCAGCCAGCCCGCCGCCAGATGGAGTCTCAGACGACACGCAGCAGCGCCGAGGCCGCCAAGGCGAACGGCTCGCCAAACTCATCGGCAAGGTGCGCCGACGAGCCTGCACTATGTGGCACGGTGGCCCCGAGAACTTCTCACGGGCCTCGACCAACTCCATGTCGCCGCGAGGCTCCCATAGATTTGGAGTCCGAGGCTCCTCCGACCCGATGCCGGTCGACCGACGCTGTATCGCCGATATCTTCCCCACCAACGCAGTGGTTCACGACGAGCCGCGTCCGTGACGAGAGAGAGTGGCGGAAGCGCCACACGGAGGTGCTCGCCATCGCCACGGCGAGCACTCCGCGAAGACGCCAGACTCGCCGCCACCGCCCCGCAAGACTCTGATCACGCCTATTCCAGAGGACGCGGACGCCGAGACTTCGAAACACGCCGCTTCACATCATCGGGCGCCAAGAAGTTAGCAAGCATGAGACGATGTCGGCATACCAGCGCGAGATGGATCGCGCCAGGCGGCTCGCCGCCCGATCGCCGAGCTGCCTAGGTGCGGTCCAACAGCGCGCGCGCATCGCTGACTTGCTCGGGCAAAGCGCCTGCACGCCACCCCGCGGAGAACATCCGCACGCCAAGCGGCGCATCAAGAGCTGAAGAACTTTGAGGGCGAAGAACGCCGGTGATGACGGAGCGAGTCCAAGAGCTCTCGACGCAGCTTGTTGCAGTAAAACGCGTCGGGCGGTCACGGACGCGCTGCAGCAGAAGAAATGACGACTTTCCCTCGCCGAGATCAAGGCGCGACTTCCTGACGCCGACCGGGCGGAGTCCGCGAAGGAAAGAGAAGGAGCCGGCTATCGTCCACAGCCGGACTCGCGATCACCATCGAAAGCACGATCAAGACGGCCGCCAAGAGCAAAGGGAACGACGGTACGATTATCCGCCTCCCCACCTCGAAGAGAGCGGCGAAGTTTCCGCCGCCGTTGAGCATCCGACTTTGGAGGTCGCCTTTGGCCGAGAGGGAGTTGAGAGAATGACGCCATCGATCGATCGACTCCACCGATCCTCGGCGCTGAAGAAGAAGATGAGTTGGGTCCGCTTTGCTTCGGGCCCCGTGACGAGACGAGCCCTTCCCCAAAGGGTTCACACTTCGAGACACACCTAAGTACACCGCCCGTGAACCGAGGATCGGCTGATAGACTACCCACAGCCGCCAACATAGCAAACGGCAACTCAAGTATGTTCTCTCATGCTCCAGCACGCCCGACATGGCTGAACAGCCCGAAGCCCCGCAGCATCAACAGCTGGTTTGACTTCACCGCCTTCATTCGCAACTTCACCAAAGACGCATAAGCGACTCCCAAGCCGCGCCAGCCTCTCCTCAGCGCGTAAGGTCCTCGAAGAATCAACGCGGACTACCTCACACGCTGGGCAAACTTCGAACTCCCTGCGAGGGCGCATACGAGGTGCAGCCATCGAGTATTTTCATTGCCGGGTGCCGAGAGGGCACCTCCTCAAGCACAAGCTCCTCTGCCACGAGCCCGAAACCCTTGACAAATTGCTAGTCATCGCGGACAAGTACGCCACGGCCAACTCTTCAATGAAGACGGAGATTCAGGTCAATGCGGCTGGCAAGGTGACCCCTAAGCTCCTGTAACCCCGGCCGAGACGCCAATTTACGGCGACAGAGAGAAAACGACAACAAGCGAAGGGCCCCACAGCTGACTTCCAACAATGGCAGGTCGCAGCTGTAGAAGATCAGCAGCCGGAGGGGCAGCTCGCCAAGCAGCAGTAAAGGCGATAAGTCCAATTGGTTGCCGCTTTTCGCAGACTTTGATAGTCCTTGCAAGTTCCACAAGAGCGAAGCCTTCAACCACACCACAAGAAAGTGCCATTGGCTCGCCAGACCGCCAAGGAGACGGTTTATCCTCCGCCGCCGGCGGGCGCCGCCCGCCACCCCAAAGAGCCGGGCGTCCGCCAGTGGCGCTGCCCAAGACGAGTTCCTAGAAGAGCACGGAGCCTACGAGTGTTCACCACAGGTGGCGATGACCGCGCAATGGATGCCAACAATAGCAGGAAGTAAATGCAATAGCAACGGATGCTCCAGAGTTCATGCATTGGTCCGAGAAGCCTATCAGTTGGAGTCGGGCGGATCACCCAGAGGTGATGCCGAATCCACGCTCTTACGCCCTGGTCTTGTGTGCGACCTTGGCCACTGATAGACGGGCCGCCCTGCCGGGGCGAACTATGTGCGGCCACGAGCACCTATAGGGCACGGGGCCCCTTCTAGTCCGGCAAGGGAGCGGAGGGCGTGCGCAGAGCAGATCGAGGTCGGGCGCGCGGGGGAAGACGGGCGATTTTTACCCATCTTCGGAGCTCTCCGGAGAGATAAAACTCCTACTGCTTCTTTGTGTTTGTATTTGATCTTGCTCGAGAGCGCGAGCGTATGGTGGTGTTGTGGGTGTCGAATGGACCGAACCCCTTCTACGCAAGCATGGGCCTCCCTTTTATAGTTCAAGGGGCACCAACAGTGGCAGCGAGGAAGAGAGGGTAGAAAGGTAAAACGCAGGTTGGTATAATAGGACCAAAGTGTCCCCTACCTAACTCGACGGCAGGGACAAGGGCATTTAATGCCCGTCCGGTCGCCCCAACAAAGGCGGAGAAACGATCGCTAGGTGAGCCACCGATTGCCACGATGGCGCCTCGTTAGCTCAAGATGCCACCGCCCCGCATGGTTGCATATTGCCCCGCCACGCGCTTCGGGCAGCCCGGGCGACATCGCCGCTGATGCGCTGAGCTGGGTGAGTTTTTGCCGCTGCAAGTGCCTTTGCCGCTGCCCTTCTTTTTGCTGTGCCGCAAGCTTGCCGGCTGCCGAGCCTTGCCGGAGCGCCAAGGCATCGCGGCAAGTTCCTCCGAGTAGCCTTGTTATCTTCCGCAAGCTCCTCTTGCCGGGCCTTGGTCTTCGGTTGATACTTTGTTCTTGAATGGCAGTAACAGAAGTGACAGAGGGTCTTGGCAGCGCCGAAAGCCTTTGCCGCTGGGCCGCGACCGCCTGCAGACGAAGTTCGGGTACTAATGTACCCCTACTTTAGTACACCGACAGAGCCCCGGCCTGGGCTATACACGGTGCCGAAGCGCTGTTGGGCCAGGCCCAAAAAAGTGACGGGCACGCTGCCTGGGTCCACGCAAAACCTACTCCGCTTCCACCGCCCCTCCCCGCAATGGCACGCGCCGATTGCTGCGCCGTGGGAGGCGGGTGGTGCGCGATTTTCAGTATGCGCCCACCCTTTGATCACGGGCAGGGTGAGGTCACTTCATCTGCCGCCTGCTTGCCTCCCGCCACGTGGCTCCCATGCACGTGGGGTCGGGCGGCGAAGGTGGGAAACCGAGCCCACGGGCGGAGGTGGGGGGCCGCCCCGCCTCCGCCTCCTCAAGCCTGACATCAAGGGCGGACGAGCCCCACTTCGCCCTTAAAAGGTGGAAGGGAGCGCAAAATCCCGCACTTCCTCATCTTCTCTTGCTTCAACTGCTACTCTTCCTCCCTCCGCCATGGAGGGAGGGAACCCCGGTCCTTCAACGGTGGCATCGAGGGTCGCCTGTGCAGCGCTCGCTTATCCCGCGCCTGTGGTGGCGGAGCCGGCCACGAGCGGGAGAGGGAGGGGGCGAGGCCACGGACGAGGTCAAGGACGGGGTCGGGGCGCTCGGGGAAGAGGCGGTCGGGCGGTGCGCCTCGCCTCCGCCGCAGCTCCTCCTCGAGGCGGTCCACACCGGGACGCACCCTGGAGTTCTTCATCTGTTGCGCCGAGCACCTGTCGCCGCCCGCTTCCGCCCATTTATAACGCGATGGAACCGGACCCGCCCGAGATGTTGGAGTTATGATGAGGGGCTGCGGATCAGCGGCACTGAAAGTTAGTGTCGATCCCCAGCCCCGCGTGATGTACTTCGACGAGAGTGGAAGACATTCGCCAGATCCACAGCTTGATGGCGGATTCACCCTCCATTTCGTTAATGGAGGGCGACCTTCTCGGCCAAGGTCTTCGGGACTCCGCACCGGGCGAGATGCTGCGAGGACAGCTCCTCCGATAGGAAGACGCCTCGAGCGAGAGTGACGAGGAGGAGAGCGACAGCGACGACGACGGCAGCGGTGAATCCGACCAGGCGCTGCCGTCGCCAGGCGCCATCGGCGACCCCATCATCCGGTCGCCGCCTTCGAACTCCCCGGGCCGCCTCCTTGGGCGGCCGGGCGAGGGAGGCTGCGAAGAGGAAGAGGGTGGCGGCAAGGCCGCAAGTCGGAGTACGAGGGCGAGGTGCCTCGACAGCAGGCCGACGCCCCGCCGCCTGCCTCGAGCTCGCTCGGGCCCTGCCTCCGCCAAGCTCCCGGTCGGCCCCTGTGTGTTCTCTGGTGTCTTCGCGCCAGTAGCTCACCTAGGCGCCTTTTGCCCTTCCCGACAAACTTCTTGACGGGCCTCCTTGACCTATCTCCGGAGAGAGAAACAGAGAGGGATTACGGCATCTTATCTTTTTAGTTTGTAAGCCTTCGGCCTTAGCTGCATTTAAAACTTGTAATCCTCTCTTCATGTTTTTCATCCTCTATGGACTTGCATTGAATGGGATGTTTTTAATGAAAAGAGGGAATGCTTGCCGGTTACGCCCTTTACTTGATCCTGTGCCTTGTATGTTTCCACCCCACGCTCGAGGGAACTTGCCGCTAGCACACTTGCTGAGTGCGAACATCAGCACCTGGCGGTGCTGCTTCCGCAAGAAACCTTGTCGTCGGTTGCAGCGACTTGTTTTGTTGAGCGGACTCAAAACAAACCAAGGGCGAACTCAGCCACGGTTCGCCCTCCGCAAGACGGGTTTTCATACAAGGCATGCTCGCTCAAGGACGACGGCCTCGCATCCCCGTCCACAGGAGGATGCATGAAGAGGGATGAAAAACTTATCTCGATATCTCAGCCCCCGCAACTCCGCTTGCCGGGACACAGAGCTCGCGCTTTTCCTTTGTTGTTGCCGCTGCATCGCAGCCCCGCGACTCAAGCTAGTTGCGAGGAACTTTGGTGCTCGTGAGCCCCCACCAACGCCGGGTCTGCTGGGCCCAGCGCCGCCCGCCTCGCTTCCTTGGCAATCGCTATTCCAGCTTATGAGGATAACTTAGACAGCGCTGTAATAAGTTGCTTTTGTAACTTAATTCCATGTTGGGCAACGCAGGCCGTGTTTCGGCCCCTTGTATGTTTATACTTCACGCTTTTAGGGAACTTGCCGCAAGATACACGCTTGCTGAGTGCGGAACGCCAAGAGCTCGCCGGGCGGTGCAGCTCCGCAAGAAGCCTCGCTGGCTTAGTTGCAGCGCTTTCATCGCTTGAGCGGACTCGAAACAAATCAAGGGCGCAACTTAGCCATGAGCCGCTCCTCCACAAGACAATTTTCTCATACAAAAGGACGTCCCACGGCAAGGCTTGCTATGTTACATCCTCTACCCCGTTGCACCCCTTGTATGTTCCCACCCTACACCTTTAGGAAACTTGCCGGCGCTAACACACTTGCTGAGTGCGTAACATCAAGAGTCTACCGGGCGGTGTTGTCTCCGCAAGAAACCTCGTCAGTAGTTGCGCAAGACTTGTTTTATTGAGCGGGCTCGAAACAAAGCAAGGGCGCAACTCAACCACGAGTCGGTCCCCCCGCGCATGGGTTTTTCATAAAAGGTGCAAACGTTCAAGGGATATAACATAGAGATTTAAAGCTAAGAATGTTCTATACTCAAACTTGGGAAACTTAGCTTTTTCATCTTCTGTGCTTTGGCGGGGTTGCACTCCTCCCCGGATATCCTCCCTTGTACGCTTTCTCCTCACGCCAGGACCTCACGGTGTAAACACACTTGCTGAGTGCGGAACATCAAGAGTTCATCATGTGTCGCTTCGCAGAAGAACTCGTCGGGCTAGTTGGGCGCGCTTCTCATCGCTGAGCGGACTCAAAAAGATCAAGGGCGAACTTAGCCACCATTCGCCCCTTTGTGCACAGGTTTTCCATACAAGGTATGGACTTTCAAGGAATACGACTCAAAAATTTCAAACCGATCGCTTCTTAGCCCTGTTGGCCGGTAGAGCTCGATGGCACGCCCTCGACGGGCGGCAAGAAGACCGGAGAGGTGTGCTACCGGGCAGGTACCAGAGCCGCTTCGCCGGCTTGGTCTTTGGTGAAGTTATTTTGCCTTCTGCACTTGCCGGGCGGAGCTCGATGGCGCTGGCCCTCGACGACAACGCAGCGCCCGGAGGTGCGCTGCCGGAGTGGGCACCAGAGCTATCCTTGCCGGACCGACCTTCTTCTTCCCCCGGGAGCTTCAGCGCAAGTGGTTTGCGCTCGCGGGCGGCCGCAGCTTCCCAGAGATCTTGTCGGTGCAGATAAGTGCATCCTTCTTGTCGCCCTGGACAGAAATGACACTTATAGGACTAGGCATCTTGAGCACGTTGTAGGCGTAGTGAGAGGCTGCCATGAACTTGGCGAGCGCAGGACGGCCTAGTATCCCATTGTAGGGCAACGGGATATCAGCGACATCAAATGTGACTTTCTCTGTCCTGAAGTTCAGCTCGCTGCCAAACGTTACTGGCAGTGTGATCTTCCCCTTTGGCTTGCTCCTTCCCGGATTTATCCCTTGAAGGGTACCAGTTTCTTCGAGTTCGCTGTCAGGATCCGGAGCTTCTTGAGCACCGCCAAGAGATCAGATTCAGGCCGCCCCGCCACCAACCAACATCTTCGTGACCTTGAGGTTGCGGATTGTTGGTGAGACCAACATCGGCAGCACCGACCGCAGTGATGCGATCAGGTGGTCCTCGACATCAAAGATGATGGGCGGCCGACCACTTCAAAGGCTTGCACGACTCGACGGACGGTTTCACAGGTTCACTTCGCACCCACCGCTTGAGTTGGCGGTGCGAGGCGCAGAGAGGTGCCGCCGATGCACAACACCTCTGCTTCTCTCAAACTCTTGGTCATCAGCCTCATCTTCCTCCATTTCATCATCCTCATTTCATCTTCATCCTTGTCGCGCCACGGGAGGCTCTGCCTCCTTGCCGCGCTTGGCCTTGCCTTGTGCCTCCCCGGCGGGAGGCTTGCCGATCCTCCGCCGCCTCCCTCCCTCTCCTTGTCACGGCGCCATAATCAGCTCAGAGCCCGCCCATCTGCTCCACTTTCTTGCAGGTTTGGGCGCCATGAGACCGGATATGATGCTCACGACCTCGACGCGCCCCTACCTGGCGCGCCATAGATGCCAGGGCGAACTCTGTGCGGCCACGAGCACCTATGGGGAACGGGGCCCCATCTAGTCCGACAAGGGAGCGGAGGGCGCAGAGAGCAGATCGAGGTCGGGCGCGCAGGGGAAGACGGGCGATTTTTACCCAGCTTCGAGCTCTCCGAGAGATAAAACCCCATCGCTGCTTTGTGTTTGTATTTGATCTTGCTCGAGAGCGCGAGCGATGGTGGTGTTGTGGGTGTCGAATGGATCAACCCCTTCTACGCAGCGCATGGGCCTCCCTTTATAGTCTCAAGGCACCAACAGTGGCAGCGAGGGAAGAGAGGGTAGAAAGGTAAAAACGCAGGTTGGTATAACAAGGATCAACAAAGTGTCCCCTACCTAACTCTCGACGGCAGGGACAAGGGCATTTAATGCCCGTCCGGTCGCCTAACAAAGGCGGAGAAATGACCGCTAGGTGAGCCACCGTTGCCACGATGGCGCTCTCTGTCAGCCCGCGATGCCACCGCCTCCGCATGGCTGCAGATTGCCTCGCCACGCGCTTCCGGGCAGCCCCGGGCGACACGCCGTTGGATGCGCCGGAGCGCAGGGTGAGCCTTGCCGCTGCAAGTGCCTTGTCGCTGCCCTTCTTGCTGTGCCGCAAGCTTGCCGGCTGCCGAGCCTTGCCGGAGCGCTGGGCGCGCGCAAGTTCCTCTCGAGTAGCCTTGTTATCTTCCTGCAAGCTCCTCTTGCCGGGCCTTGGTCTTCTGGCTTGATACTTTGTTCTTGAATGGCAGTAACAGGAAGTGACGGAGGGTCTTATGGCGCCCGCAAGCTTTGCCTGGCGCCATGCGATCGCCTGCAGACGAAGTTCGGGTACTAATGTACCCTACTTTAGTACATCCGACACGCCTGCTTTTTGCGGGTCCCGATAAACGGAGGCAAAGCAGATAAACATCCCTGCATAAAGACACAATGGAGAAGCTCGAATCAGCTGGCAGCTGCAAAGCAGCCGACAAAGGTTCCATGGAATCGCATCTGCCTCCTATTCACCGATCGGCAAGATCCCGATAGATGTTCTCTCGAGACAAAGACCACTTCCACCGAGAGCCGGTCTGTTCGAGGTGGTGGACTTGAGAGCCCAGACACGCGCTTGCTTGGCCGGGCGGTTTTGGCCAAGTTCATGGCGGTCCTCACTACGCTTAGCTCAAGATGAAGATGCCGAGTTCCAAGGGTATTCTGACCATTGCCGAACTATAAGAAGTCGTCGCTTATGCGCTGCCGAGAGCAGCCACCGCCGAGTCTTTGGTGATCGCGAGCCGAGAAGCTGCCTCGACCGGTCGTGGCGATGGCCGAAAGCAGCCAGAGATGTCGCCCACCCCAAGGAGTCGGAGGCGGAAGGATCATTCAAGCCGCTAAAGAAACCAAGAATATACCCTTGGACCCGTGAGCACCCAGAGATACGCCATCATAGGCACAGCCTTGACAAAGAATAGGAAGGCGAGCTCGCCGATTCGTGAGAATCGACATCTTCGATGGTCCCCAAGGACATGCCGGGTGTGCCGACGGAATTCGCCGAGCACAAGCTACACGTCAGGCCGGATGTGAAGCCTGTCAGGCAGCCCTTCCGCCGCCTGTCAGAAGAGAAGAGAAGAGTTGTTGGAGAAGAGATAGCCTGGCTCTTGGCAGCCGGATTCATTATGGAAGTGTTTTTTCCAGAGTGGCTAGCAAACCCAGTGCTGGTACTGAAGAAGAACAAGCAGTGGCGGATGTGTATTGACTACACAAGCCTCAATAAAGCCTGCCCGAAGGACCCGTTTGCTCTGCCAAGGATTGATTAGGTGATAGACTCCACCGCTGGATGCGAGCTGTTGAGTTTCCTAGACGCATACTCAGGATATCACCAGATCAAGCTTAATCTAGCAGACAGACTGAAGACCGCATTCATCACGCCATTTGGAGCCTTCACACCGACGATGACGCTCGCTTAAGGAATGCCGGCGCCACCTTTCAGCGCTGATGCGTAAGCGCTCTCAAGCAACTCGGCAGAACGCCCACGCCTATGTGGATCATGTGGTGGTGAAGACGAAAAGCGTGGACGCCGCCGAAGACCTCAAAGAGACCTTCAAAATTTGCGCCGATTCCAGATCAAGCTCAACCCCGAGAAGTGTGTGTTCGGAGTCCCAGCCGCCAGCTCCTTGGTTTCGGTTCCTAACGCGCATAGAGTGCAACCTCGCGAAGATCAAGGCCATTGAGAGAATGGAGGTACCCAGCCGATCGCTTGATGTGCGTAGTTCACCGCGCAAGGCCCATCACCGATGACACCACCGGGCGAAAGCTCGCTTTGTATCAACTCGATGAAGAAGACCACCTTTTTGAGTGGAACCACAAGGCGATGAGGCATTTCTCCACCAAGAAGATGTTGGCAACTCCTCAGGTTGGCGGTTCGACTCCCAAAGAGCCCATGTTTTGTACATCGCCGCCACCACCGGGTAGTCAAGACACCATTGTAGTCGAGCGCAAGGAGGAAGGCAAGGCGCTCACCCGTAGACCGTAGACATCTAAGCGAGGTAATCACGACCTCCAAGCAGTAACTACCTCACTACCGTAAGAAGTGTTACGGCGCGCATTTTGCCGCCAAGAAGTCAAGCCCTATTTCCAAGAGCACCCAATCATCAGGTTTGCACCGCCCGCCACGAGATCATTGAAGCCGAGACGCCGGGCCGAGTGGCCAAGTGGGTTATCGATCTAGCCCCTTACACCATCTACTACCAACCTCGACCGCCATCAAGTCGCAGCGCCGCCGACTTCCTCGCTGACCGGGCCGAGACCTAGTACCCGCCGCCGCCGACTTCTACTCATTGGCGATGCACTTCGACGGCTCCAAGATGCGACCGCCTTGGAGCCGGTGTCGCCCTCACCTCCCCAAGGGCGCATAAGCTCAAGTACGGTGCAGAAATCCACTTCGCCGCTTCCAACAACGCCGCCGAATATGAAGCGCCATCCACGGCTCGCTTGTTAAAGAACTCGCATTCGCCGGATCCTCGTGGCTATGGCTATCTCCTTTTGGTGGTTCAAGAATCATCCGCGATCGACGCCAAAGATGTAAACATGGCAAGCTACCGCTCGTGCAGCAACTCAGCAGATATTTTGAGGGTGCGACCTTCACGTACAAGAAACGACAACGATCAAGTAGATGCTTTGGCACGAGTCGGCTCCACTCGCCAAGCATACCTTCAAGGCGCCGCCTTCAGCCTCCTCGCCGCCTATCAAGCCCTCACCAGAGTCGACTATCTTCGTGCCGGGTTCGCCAGTAAATAGTCGGATCCGACTCAAGGCCCCAACAAGCGACCTCAAGAAAGCCACAGCTTGAAACAAGCCTGTGGATCGCTACCGTCTGGGATCGCGCCACGTCTGGGACTTCAGAGCTCAGCCTGTGGATCGCGCCACTGCCCGGGACATCCGAGTCTGCCCGGGACAGGCTGGGCTGGTCTGGAGCTGCCCCACCGCCCAGATTCCCCAATCCAGAACGGGCGGCAGACTCCAACCCGCCGCCTCCCAGCCCAGCCACCCTTGTCCAAGTCATGTGGTAGCAGCTGAAGAGATAGTAACACCTTCATGGGCACAGCCCATCCTCAAGTTCCTAGTGAACAAAGAATTACCAGCAGACGAGATCTTGGCTCGGCAAGTGCAGCGCCGAGCAGCAGCATACACCATAGTCAACAGAGAGCTAGTCAAAGAAGGCCACTGGTGTCTACCAACACAGAGAGTCGAGCAAGGCCAAGCGATCCTCGAGACATCCATCGTATGAAAAGGGCCACCATGCGGCTTCAAGGGCACTCGTGGCAAAGCCTTTGGCACGGTTTCTTTTGGCCGATCGCCTGAAGAAGCTAAAGAGCTAGTCCAAAATGCAAGGTGCCGATGTTCCGCCTAAGCCCCTTCACCGCTTTTCCGCGCCAAGACAATCCCCATTGCCTAGCCCTTCGCAGCTTTGGGGCCGGACATGGTGGGACCATTCAAGACGCCCGAGGCGGCCTAACCCATTTGCTTGTCGCGTGGACAAGTTCACCAAGTGGGTGGAAGCAAGGCCTATCAAGAAGTTAAACGGACTCCATCGCAAGAACCTTCATTGCCGACATCACAAGGCGGCACGGCATCCCGCACAAAGATCATCACCGGCTAACGGCACCAACTTTGCTAAGGGCGCTTTGGCTCGCTTCGCGCGACGCAGGCATCCGATTAGACTTAGCGCCCGCTGCTCATCCGCAGTCAAACGCCAGGGGAACGAACCAATGGCTTCATCCTGTCGGCATCAAGCCTCGATTGGTCGAACCACTCGAGCGCCGCCGGTGTTGGGTCGAGGAGCTACCGCCGCCTTCTCGAGTCTCGCGACAACCCCAAACAAATCAACCGCTTCACGCCTTTCTTCCTCATCTATGGTGCCGCCGCCATCCTAACGGATATAGAGTTCGACTCTCCGCGAGTCTCCATGTACACCGAGGAGGAAGTCAAGAAGCACGCCAAGACGGCATCGACCGGCTGGAAGAGGGCCGATTATTGGCACTCACCGGTCCGCATCTACCAGCAGAGTCCGCGCCAATACTACAAACCAAGAAGGTCAAGCCAAGATCGCTCCAAGAGGGCGATTTGTGCTCCAATGGGATTCAGAGAACATTGCCGGTAGATTAAAGTGGGGGTACCTTAGTACTCGAACTTGTGCACGGGCAACAGCAGACTTCGCTGCAAGGATTACCGGCGCCGCCAAGACCCTCCCAAGATCTCCTATTACTGCCATTCGAGAACAAAGTATAGATCGAGAAGACAGATCCCGCAAGAGAAGCTTGCCGAAGGACAAAGGCCTCGCAAGAGGAGCTTGCCGAAGACCAACCAAGGCGCTCTGAAGACTCTGCCCGGGCGCTCACTGGCTCCTAAGAAGGCCCGGCGATCGCAAGCTTGCCGGGCGACAAGAGAAGGACCGCGGCAAGGCGTTTGCTGCGGCTAGGCTGCCACCCTACACCCAAATTCCAGCGCATCCAACAACGTGTCACCCCAGGGCCATCCCAGGAGCACGTGGCGAGGCGCCACGCAGCCATGCGGGCGCAGGTGGCAAGCAGAGCCGACAGAGACGCCATCGTGGCAACCGTGGCGCACCTAACGGTCGCTTCTTGCACTCAAGCGACCGGACGGCATTAAATGCCCTTGTCCCCCCCGCCGAGTTAAGTAGGGACACTATTGGACACCGTTGTACCAACCTGCATTTTTACTTTTACCCCTCTTCCCACGCCGCCACCGTGGGTGCCCCTTCAGACTATAAAAGGAGGCCCATGCGACGAGAAGGGGTTCGGCGGTTCTTAACTTTACACACTAGGGTTCTGCCGCCAGAGATCCAACACCACCATACGCCGCGCTTATCCAGCAAAAGCAAATACAAACGCAGCAGCAAGAGGAGTTTTATCTCCTCGAGAGCTCCGGTTGGGTAAAATCGCCCGCCTCCCCGCCGACCGATCGCTTGCCACGCCTCCGCCCCTTGCCGGACTAGAAGGGGCCCCCTGCCCCATAGGTGCTCGTGGCCACAGAGAGACACGCCCCGACATCTTTGGCGCGCTAGGTAGGGGCTGCGTCGAGATCGTGAGCATCTGATCCGGTCTCCGCGCGCGCTACGTCAACGCCTTCGTCAACATGCCACCAAAAAAGAAGCCTTCGGAGGTGGCCGCTCCATCTACATCGATTCTACCACCACCGCCGGAGCAAATGGATGGTGGAGTGGACGCCGGCGGAGGAGCGGGCACCGACGGTGGGACTCACGTCGTCACCAGGTCCAAAAACAAGGCCCGCAAGCTGCCGGGCGCATCGCGGCACGCCTCACCCTTCCAAGGAGGTGCAAGGTCAACAACGCCCCGGTGCCCCTAGCACCGTGCTCGCATTGGAGCAAGGCCAGGCTGGTTGGTCGCGGGACGTCCGAGACCAGCACGCACGCCAGCACGCTGACGCAAGTGAGGTACGGTCGCCCGGACGGGGTGTTGCTCCTCCCAATCCCTTTGGGAGTCCGGAAGACATCCGCCTCGCGCCGCCACCACCACCACCTAAGATCGCAGAGGAAGGCCTGCCCGAGCCCAGTTGCTTTAGATTATCCTCCAGCCACACAAGATGGACGATCGAGGATGACCATTTACAGCCTCATCGCTTCGCTTAACGGCGACAAGCCCCGCAACCGAGGGCATCAAGACCGCAGGCGCCTAGACGCAGGCCGACGCCGACAAGATCATTGGGGGTGCTACCACCACGCACTCTCGCCTCAAGGTCGAGATCGCCGCTTGCCAGCCAACCCCGACGCCGACTCCACTGCTGCTGGATCTGCCGCCAACTCGCCGATCAACGCCAAGTTCTCCAAGAACGACGGCACGAAGACGCCAGACTCGATCGAGCGCAGAGGGAAGCGCGACGTCAATCTGACCAGCGCTACCCCACGTCGATGTGTATGCACCGGGGAACTGTGCAACTTGCCGACGCTGCAGGTTGCCCGTGCGTTCACCCGTGAGCTGCGGCAAGTCCAAAGGGCCCAAAACCATGAACTTCAAGCCCGACGTGTTCGAGAAGTATGATGGCAGGATACATCCGTCGGAGTTCCTCAAAGATTCTACACCATTGCGTGCAGGCTACCGGAGGGCGCGACGAGAAGATCTCGCCAACTACTTCACCGGGTGCTCAAGCCCAACGCCGATCTAGGCTCATGCACTTGCCGGACGGCTCCATCTCCTCATGGGCGACTCGTGTCATCAGCTTTGTCGGCACTTTCACAAAGTGCCACAAATCCCATGGCCAGGAGAGCGATCTGCATTTGCTCGCCCGTATGAGGGAGAGCCCCGCAAGTACATACAGAGATTCAGCCAGTGCAGCGCAACATCCTGACGCTCACTTCGGCCATGGGTTATCAGCGCTGTTTCCACTGTAACGCATGTAATCGCAGGATGAGGGAGGAGATGGCGATGTGCAAGATCGTAGATGTCAGCCAGCTTTTATGCTCGCCGACAAGTGTGCACGAGCTGAGGAGGGGAGGAAGATCCTCGGGGGGATTGCAGGAGCAGAAGGATCTGACAGTGAGGATGCCGCCCCGACAAGGAAGAACCGGAGGCGGAACAACAGGAAAAGAAAGGCTAAGGATGTGCTAGCTGTCGAGCATTCCGCAACGGAGGCGGCTCCGACAAGGCCAAAGCCGATGACTCCGGCGAGGCTGTGGTAGCCGCCAACAAGGTGATGGCTCCGCAAGCGATATTGCAAGATCCACCGCACTAAGGGCCATGACCTCCAAACCTGCAAGAAGGTTGAGCAGATGGCGGAGCTACGTAAAGCTGAGTACGAGCGCCCATGACAAGGAGAGGGCCCAGGAGGCGGCGGAGGATCCGCAAGAAGCTTCCCGCCCGGGAGGGCACCGCAGCAAGGCCAAGCCATGGCAGGAGACAGCCTCCGTGGCCGCGATAAGGACTAAGATGAAGATGAGGATGATGAGATGGAGGAAGATGAGACTGATGACCAAGAGTTTCAGAGGCGACGGAGGTGTTGTGCATCGACGGCGGTGCTTCAGACAACTCGCACCGCCAACTCAAGCAAAGGGTGCGGAAGTGAACGCAGCGGAGCCGTCCCGTCGAGTCGCAAGCCTCTCAAGTGGTCCGCACGCCCATCGCTCGATGTTGAGGATCACCCCGATCGCATCATCGCGGTCGGGTGCTTGCCGATGTTGGTCTCACTCAACAACCGCAACCTCAAGGTCACGAAGATGTTGGTTGACGGCGGGCCGCCTGAACCTGATTTCCCTCGCAGGCTCAAGAAGCTCCAGATCCCCTACAGCGAGCTCAAAGAAACCGGTACCTTTCAAGGAATAAACCCGGGAAGGAGCAAGCCGAAGGGAAAGATCACACCGCCAAGAACGCTGGCAGCGAGCTGAATTTCGTGACGAGAAAGTCACATTTGATGTTGCTGATATCCCGCTGCTTACAATGGGATACTAGGCCGCCCCGGCCGCCAAGTTCATGGCAGCCTCTCACTATGCCTACAATGTGCTCAAGATGCCCGGTCCGATAAGTGTCATCTCTGTCCAAGGTGACAAGAAGGACGACTTATCCGCACCGACAAGATCTACCGGAAGCAAAGAGTCGCAGCAGAAGCGCAAGCCACTTGTCACCAAGCTCCCCGGGAAGAAGAAGGCCAAGTCCGCAGAATAGCTCGATGCCCACTCGGCAAGCGCATTTCTCCGGAGTGCTGCGCTACCGCCGAGGACGCACCATCGAAGCTCCACCGCAAGTGCAAAAGGCAAAAGCAGATCACCAAAGAATAAGTCCGCAGAATAGCTCGTGCCTACTCCGCAAGCACACCTCCCCGGAGGTTGCGCCACCGCCGAGGACGTACCATCGAGCTCTACCGCAATTAAAGCAAAGAAAGCACTGTTCCAAGCTTTTGAGTCACATTCCTTGGAGGACCGTGCCTTGTACAAAAAACCCAGCGCAAAGGGGTCGACCGGGCTAAGTTGGCGCCTTGAATTGTTTCGAGTCCGCTCAACGATGAAAGCGCGCTGCAACTAGCCCGACGAGTTTTTCCTGCCGAAGGCAACACCGCCAGCGGGCTGCTGATGTTCCGCACTCAGCAAGTGTGTTTGCATTGGCGGGTTCCCTAAAAGCGCGAGGGTGAAAATGTACAAGGGAGGGAATCAAGGGAGAAGTGCGGCCTTGCCGAAGCGCAGAAGACGGAAAAGCTAAGTTGCCCAAGTTTGAGTACAGAACACTTTCAGTTTTGAATTTCCGTGTTATATTCCTTGAATGTCCGTGGTTTTGTATGGAAAAACTCAGCGCCGGAGGAACCAACTCGCAGTTGTTGCGCCTTGCTTTGTTTCGAGTCCGCCAACAATGAAAGTGCGCTACAACTGGTCTGACAAGGTTTTTGTCGGAGACAAGACCGCCAGCTGGTTGCCGATGTTCCGCGACTCAAAGAAGTGTGTTAGCGCCGCAAGTTTCGGAGGCGAGGGTAAAACATACAAGGGATGTGATGGGGTAGAGGATGTAACGAGCAAGCTTTTGCCGCTGGACGCCCTTTGTATGAGAAACTTGCGCTGAGGAGCGACTGCGGCTGTTGCGCCTTTGATTCGCTTTTCGAGTCCGCTTAACGATGAAAAGCGCCGCTGCAACTAGCTCCGACGAGGTTTCTTGCCGGAGGCGACACGCCAGCGGGCTGCTGATGTTCCGCGACTCAAGAAGCGGTAGGCACCGCAAGTCCCCTAAAAGCGAGAGCAAAACATACACAGGGCGGAACATAGCAATCGCATTGCCTAACATGAAGTTACATTGCAAAAAAATAACTTGTTATGGCGGCTGTTCAAGTTGTTTTCATGACCGAAATAACAGCGCAAGGAAAGAGCAGAGGGCGCTGGCACCGAGCCCCGCAAACCGGCGCTGCTGGGGCTGCGAGCACCAAGATTTCTTCGGCAAACCAGGGCCCTCGGGGCAAGGCCAGCCGACAAGAACAAAGTAGGAGCACCGCACTGCTCTCAACGAACCAAGATTGCCGGGCTGCAGATACCAAGGTTCACCTCGAAGCCAGAGTCGCCGACCGTGATACCGATAAGTTTTTCATCCTCTTCATGCATCCTCTTATGGATCGGGAATGCGGGCCGATCCTGAACCAACGCATCTTTGTATGGAAAAACTCAGCGCGGAGGAATCGCTCATGGTTCGGCTTATGCCTTTGATTTGTTTTCGAGTCCGCCATCAATACAAGTGCGCTGCAATCTGACCCGACAAGGTTTTTGCCGAAACAGCACAGCCAGCGGGCTGCTGATGTCCCGCGACTCAGCAGTGTGTCATACCGTAAGTTCCCTCATAGCGAGGGGTGGAAACATACAAGGCATGTAATCGAGTAAAGGATATAACCCGCAAGCATTCCTCCTTTCATTAAAAACATCCCATTCCAAAGACAAGTCCATAGAGGATGAAAACATGAAAGAGAGATTACAAGTTCTAAATGCAGCTAAGGCCCAAGGCTTACAAAAAAGATAAGATGCCCGTAATCCTCTCCTGCTTTCTCTTCAGAGATAGGTCAAGGAGGCCCCGCAAGAGAAGTTTGCCGAAGGGCAAAAGGGCGCTTACAGAGCTACGGTGCCGAAGACACCAAGAGAACATCTCGAGGCCGCCAGGGCTTGGCGGAGACGGAGGCGCCGGAAGCAGAGCTCAAGACGGGCGGCAGATCGCCAAGACGCTGCCGACGGCACCACGCTCAAGATTCCGACTTGACGGCCTTTGCCGCCACCCTCTTCCTTCTTCCGCAGCTCTTCACGCCAGCCGCCAAGGAGACGGCCCCGGAGTTTAAAAGGCCGGGCGACCGGATGATGGGGTCGCTGTGGCGCGAGGCGACGGCCAACGCTTAGTCGGACCCACCACCGCCCTCGCTGCCGTTGTCGCCTCTCCTCGCTACTCGCCGAGGGGAGTTCACTATCGGAGGAGCTGTCCACGCAGCATCTCGCCCGGGTGCCGGAGTCTCGAAGACCTTGACGGCGAGAAGGTCGCCTCCATTAACTTAAAATGGAGGGTGAACCCCGCCAAAGCCGTGGATGCGGCGAACGCCTTCCACCTCGATCGGCATCACGCGGGGCTGGGGATACGACACTAACTCGCTGTCCGCTGATCCCACAGCCCTCATGCGCAATTCCAGATCACGGGTGGTCCGCCCATCACGCCGTGAATGGAGCCGAAGCCGGAGGCAGCGGCGAGCTGCCCGGCGCAGTTTGGACGAAGAACTCCCAAGGATCTTCCCCAAGATGGACCGCCGAGGAGAGGAGCTGCCGGGCGCAGGCGAGGTGGCGCACCGCCTTGCCGCCTCTTCCCGAAGCGCCTCCCGACTGCCCCTCGACCTCGCCCACGGCCCGCCTCTCCTCTTCCCCAGGGTTGGCTCCGCCACCGCCGGCGCAGGGTAGGGAGAGGCGCGCTGCCTGGTGGCGACCCTCGCCGCCACCGAAGAAGGGCCAGGGTTCCCTCCCTCCATGGCGGATGAGAGGAAGATTAGCAGAGTTTGGAGAAGGGAGAAGATGAGGAGGCGGATTTTGCGCCCCTTCCGCCCCTTTTTAAGGAGCGAGGTGGGGACTCGGCCGCCCCGCTCAGCCAATCGGAGCACGGGGAGAACAGAGGAACGGGGCCGACCCACCCCCTCCACCCGTGACGGCTCGGTTTCCCACCTTCACCGCCCGCAATCCCACGCGCATGGGAGCCGCGTGGCAGGGAGCCGAAGCCGGTGCGACAGATGAAGTGATCCCACGACGCCGCAATCGACGCGTGCCGTTGCGGGAGGACGCGGTGGAAGCGGAGGGGTTTTATGGGACACAGTGCCGCTGCGTCTGCAGACCAGCTTTTGGGCCTGGCCCAACAACGCCGCACTGTATGGCCCAGTTCCCGGGCTCTGCCGGTAGACTAAAGTAGGGGTACCTTAGTACTCGAACTTGTGCACGGGCAGTCGCAGACTTCACGCAAGGTTTGCCGGGCGCGCCAAGACCCTCCCAGATCTCCTATTACTGCCATTCGAGAACAAAGTATAGACTGAGAAGACACAGATCCCGCAAGAGAAGCTTGCCGAAGGACAAAGGCCCCGCAAGAGGAGCTTGCCGAAGACCAACCAAGGCGCTTCATAAGGCTTGCCAAGCACCCCAAGGCCCCAAAGAAGGTCTCGGGCGACCGCAAGCTTGCCGGGCAACAGAGAAGGACCGCGCAAGGCGCTTGTCAAGCTAGGCTGCCACCCCACACCCAAATTCTAGCGCATCCAGCAACGTGTCACCCTGTGGCTATCCCAGAGCACGCGGGCGAGGCATCACAGCAGCTGCAGGCGAGGTCGCAAGCAGAGCCGACAGAGACGCCATCGTGGCAACCGTGGCGCACATAACGGTCGCTTCTTGCATCGTTGGCGACCGACGGCATTAAATGCCCTTGTCCCCGCCGCCGAAAGTTAGGTAGGGACACCGCTGACACCGCTGTACCAACTCGCGTTTTTATTTTTACCCCTCTTCCCACGCCGCCACCGTGGGTGCCCCCTTCAGACTATAAAAGGAGGCCCATGCGACGAGAAGGGGTTCGTGGTTCAGAACTTTTCCACACTAGGGTTCCGCCACCAGAGATCCAACACCACCATACGCCGCGCTTATCGAGCAAAAAGCAAATACAAACGCAAAGCAGCAAGAGGAGTTTTATCTCCCGAGAGCTCCGGCGGGTAAAATCGCCTCGCTTCCCGCCAAGGCCGACTCGCCTCGCTTCGCTCACGCCTCCGCCTCCCTTGCCGGACTAGAAGGGGCCCCCTGCCCCATAGGTGCTCGTGGCCACAGAGAGAAACGCCCCAACAACAGCCGGCCAGCACAAGTTGTCGGCGCCTTGGGAAGGTCCCTTCATCATCAGCAAGGTGCTAGGGAATGACGCCTACTATCTGATCGATGCTCAGAAGCCTCGAGCGCGCAAGAGGGACGACTCCTGCAAAGAAACAGAGCGCCCGTGGAACGCGAATCTTCTTCGAAGATTTTACAGCTAATGCAGTATGTATCGACTACCTCTTTGTATTAAAATACTAAGACTTTAGCCTCTAGCAGCTCTGGATCGCTTTTGATTATCTCGTATGATAAGAACCACGCTCAATGTGCTGCTGCTTTTTATCATACCGTTCGCACCGGTACGCACTAGTCGCCCGGGACTCGCCGCCTTGCGCTTATGAAATGCTCCCTCGCGGTCGACAAGTAATGTGTTGCGCCAAAGCCACCTCCTCGTCGAAGCCGCAGCCGCAGAGCGAATCGCCGGTAGGCAGGGGACAAGCAAGAACGAGCGACATATATGAAAAATGGCTAAGGACCTAAGAGCTACGCAGATAGCCCAAGCCGCTACACAGTTTTCTCCCCACCGAGCCGACTCATGAGCAATCGGCTCGCCATCTCAATTTTTATCAAGGACAGCCGACTCTCAATAGTCGGCCTGCCGCTTTCTAGCCGATTTTGCTCGAGAAACTCAACGATTAGCACTTGTTTTCCTAAAGTAGCCGAGCACTTGGCTCGGCGATATTCCGCAGAAGGCTGCCGTCATGCAGGCGGCAACTAAGGGAAGGCGTAAAGGAAAAAAGTCTAAGGAGTAATAAGCAAGTAAAGGCGGAAATTAGATAAATATTTACATAAGGCCATCGTCAATCTCCAATAAGAATTCGGATACACCGCTGGTGGAATTGTTCAATCTAACAAGTCTTGCAAAAGATAATAAAGACAGAAAACAAAAGCACTTAGGAGACGGCTCCGGGACGGAGGATCGGAGGTGATGGCGTGTCGGATGTCGGGCAGTTGGCTGGGCGGTTCAGCCTTGTCGCCCCGCGACGGCCGCTTTTGTCTTTGTGCGGCTCATTGCCGAGGCGCGATCGGGCCGAGGCTGGCTGCCTCGCTTGCCTTCGGGCGCCTCCTCCGCCTGGCCCACCGACTCGCCCTCCTCCTCGGCGCTGAGTCGATCACCTCCGCCGAGTCCTCGTCAGATTCGGGTTCATCCCGAACCAGTCTGGCGGCGCTCTCGCCGCTTTCGTCCGCCAGCACAAAGACACTGGTGTCCGTGGTTAACTGGCGATGGCCGCCAAGGCCGACAAGGGCGCTTTCACGGCCTCCAGCTGCCTGGCCTCTCGACCGAATGCGCGACGGTCCGTGTCCAGCCCCGATACCACCTTTGACAAACTCTAAGGCTCGGCGTGTTCGTCCGGAAAGCAGAGGAGCCCTTCCAAGCCTCAAAGCGACCGGTGACTTCCAGCCACGGGCGGTCCGGGCGGGCGAAGAGCCGCACTTCCGCCACAGTGGCGGCAACCACTTGGGCACCGCGCCGCTAAAGACGGGCGCAGCAGTACGATGAGCAGGACGAAGACGAGCCCCGGCGTCGGTTGTTTGTCGATGGTTCGGGGCGCGGCAGCAATCACTTCGCTTCTTCGCCTTCCCTTCCCGCCGATGGCTGTGAGGGACGGCTTAAGCAGTGGTGGAAAGAAGTCTGTCAAGACGTAAAAGAACACACCGTAATAATCAGAAATCAGCCCGACACAAAGCTCGAAGACCAAAGAAGAGAAAAAGACCTACCATCGACGATGTCCTCGAGCTCGTGGTAGCCGGAGGTCAGATCGCCTCCCGGCCGGTCCACGCGAGCGCTCGACTCGAACTCGCCATGAGGGCATCCTATCACACTTGGCGCTGCCCCGCGCCTTCCGGAGCAGCTCTTTTCGCCGCCAGCGCGCTACCAGACGCGCTTTCTTGACGAGCTTGTCGCACTCTCCTCCTTGGCGCGGGCGAAGCGGTTGGCCTCGCTTAGCTGCTCCCGGAGGGCAGCGCTGGTACCAAGATCAAGAAGAAGACAAGAAAGTCATCAAGAAGGTAGATTGCCGGGAGATCCGCCCCGAGTGCTCAGCAGCCGCCCGGTCCTCGGGATTACAGCCTGGCGCGCCAGCTACTTCGGAGAAGAAGGAAAATAGATCGCCGGGAGATCCAGCCCGACTGCCAGCAGCCAGCCCGAATCTCGGGACATTATTCGCTGGCGCCAAGGCGCTCGCAAAGAAGGAAGAAATAACTCACCGCTTTCCGTCAGACGGGCGGTCCGCTTTTCAGCCTCAACATTGCGGTTGAAGGCAGGGTGCGGAGATTGTGGTATTCCTACAAAGCCGCAAAAGCAAAGTTAGCCCTCGAGCTCACCGAGGAGTTTCGACTCGCTCGCTTATCAGCCGCCCTCAACTCGGGATTACATCAGCAGGGCCGGCGCGCCTCACAGAGAAAGACAGAAATTAAAAAGAGAACGAACATACCCGGACGGAGGTCCGCAGGCCGATGCGCCTGGTGCAGAGTTGAGGGCGCCACCTCTCGCAGCTTCGACCGACGCCCAGAAGGCCTGGTTCAGCGGCCGGTGCCGCCTCCGCTGCAGCCAGCCGGTAGGCGCTGCACCGAGGCCTCGACGCCCAGATTCGCCAACTTGCGGCGCTAGCCTTCGAAAGCCATGCGGCGCGCCTGAGCTCGCCCTTCGCCGGGCGTGAGCCGCACGGCGACTCCAGTAGCAGGCCGCAAGCCGCATCGTCCGCGGTCGGAGGATCTTGCGGGTCCACCTGCTGTTGCTATGTGGCCTCCCGCACGGAGGCGGGCGGAGGCAGCTGCGGAGTATCCGAGACCGCTGCCGCCGCCTCCGCGAGAGGGTTCGCGGTGCCGACCTCCCCGGTCTGCCCCGTGAACTCAGGAGCCGGCGGCGCCGATGACAGCGGTGGGACGAGCACCGCCGATCGACGGCGCTGCCTCCTCTCCAGGTTGCTCGCCATGCGCAGCTCTCGCCTCTCCAGCTGCCGCTGGCGCTGGCGGTGCTCGCCTCCGCTTTCTCCAGCGGTCGCCTCTCGCTTCCCCTGCTGTTTCGCTCATGCCGCCGGCCCGAAGGTCGGCGGCGGGATCAATCCGCCGAAGGTTATGGATGTCTCCACCGACCCCATGACGGAAGGGACGGCGGTTCTCAAGGAGAGGGAGCTCTGAAGAAGATCGGAGGGGAAATCAAGCAAGATTCGGATAAGATCCAGCAAAGAAATGAAAGAGTAAAAGGACTCACGAAGAAACTAGCGGCGGCCTTCTCACTTCCTTTCGGAAGCGGTTATTTTCGCGCCGCCCCTCCCGCTTTCAGAGCGCGCGGCGCCCCTTGAACTTTTTGTTTGCCGGGCCGGCCGCCTCGGCTGCGGACGCCACGGGTTGGCTGGAGGGGCCGCCCGGCTGGCGGCGTGGATGACTTCCGCCGACGCTGCCCTCGGCTGGCGGCGGGTAGCCGACAGCCGAGGCCGCTGCTCGCTTCTCCGCCGCTTTCGCGCCGGGCCTTCAGCGCAACCGCTTCTAAGTTGGGGTCGCCGACATTGCTGGCCTCGCGATCCGGGACGAATCGCGAGGTTTCTTATGGTGCCGCTGCGGGCGCCGTGGAGGGATTCTGCTGTAAGAAGCCAACGGCGATTAGAGTTCAAGTCGACGCAAAGAAGATCGAATCTACTGCACGGATGCGATTTACCATTGGAGGGGGTTGTCGCGATGAGTACGGCTCTCGCCGAACTGCCAGCCCTCCGTGAACTCGCAAGGCGGCGTGGTTCACCAAGTTCACCACCTTCCGCGGCATGTCCTGGTGCTGTAAGATCGCAGCGGCGAGCCCTCCGACCAGCAGGTAACTCGGAGTCACGCCACGGCGCCTGCCCGGAGGGTGAAAGTGATTTGGACCGGTGGGACCAACCGCGAGCTGGCCACCAGAGGCTCGGGTCAAGGGCGGCAGGTTGACTACCGCCGCCGGTGGAGATGTTCTTCACGAGAAGTAAGACTTCGCCACATCTTCACCGACTTCACCAACGGATGGGCGGAAGGATTGTCGGTCACGAGCCAGACCGCGATGTAGGTGCCAGACCGAGCCGAGGCAAGGCCGCGGCCCGAGTACCCAGCTTTTGAAGAAAGAACTCCCCCACAGCTCGAGGGGTGGGAGGACGCCGATGTAGCCTTCGCACAGAGTGGCGAAGGCGAAAGAAGCACCACCGCTGGGGGGTGAGGCAGCGGCCGCAGCCAGAAACCCAGAAAGAGCGAAGAATCCGCCGCCGAAGCCCCAGCCCGCGATTAGGTGCGAAGGAAGATGACCCGCCGCCTCCTCCGCGCTGGACGGATCTTCGCCGACGCAGGCGGGCGGCACCAGTCCGCGCCGAGGCGGCGGGTTCGGGCGAGGAACTCGGCGTGCTCCGCCCACGCCCGAAGCATCCCACACGCCGAAAGCGTGAGGTGGGGGGCACGGGGAAGAAGAACTCATCGCCGGCGAGGAAGAATACCTTGCTCGCGGGCGGAGGAAGAAGAAAGGCAGAGAGCGGGGAGAGGGTGTGCGGCGTGCCGCTTCGCCTTCCTCGCTTACTTATAGCTTCCTACGGCCGAGAAGCCGAGGGGCGGACGGGATTAATCGCGCCAGGCCCCACGCCGCCCACGACAACCTCACGGTTATCGCGCGCAGTAATAACGGGATGCCAACCGCCCGCGCCATAGCGGATCCGCCGGGGCCGAGGCGCGTAGTGGCGGGCTCCACTCGGGCGTTCGCTCCTGCCACGCACGCGGGTAGGCGACTATTGCCCCCACGTGCGCGCCATGCGCAGTGGACCGCCTCAATGATGGCAGGGAAGCGTATCCGATACGCCGCTCGTTTCCCGCCGCGACTTGCGAACGGCGGCCCCTCGGTGAACGAGTCCGACCTCGGCGAGGCGGCCCAAAGAAACAGCGGCCGAGTCTTAGAGTCGGCATCGAAAATTGAACCGCTGAGCCCCACGAGGCAGTTACCGCAGGGCTTCACCAGCTTCGGGACTACTGCCGGAGTAATGGGCCACGGTAGGCCGACCAGGACCCAGGATCTTTCAAGACATCGGGCAAGCCGCGCCCATCCGCCGCTGCTCCACCTGCCGACCTTCGGGAGGCCGAGTCCCGGCCATACACTTCGAGAAGCCGAGTCCCAGAGGGCGAATCTAAAGCAGGCCGACTCCAGGCTTGCGACCTTCAGGGGGGCAGACTATGGGAGTCGGCCCGCGACCTTTCACGAAGACCGATGCAGGGCACGGCCCCGACGTGGCCGTCCCCTCCGACCCACGAGGGGTGGGCATGGCTACAGTGAGCCGTATCGCCGGGAGATCTCCGGCGAGGCGTGGCACTATTGCCATGCCTCCCCTGACCTCAGCCACAGTGCGCAATGCACTGTGCCCACGACGGCGGCCTGTACGGCCCGAAGATCGCCGGGCCACCTGTCAGTGGAAGAATCAAGACGGCCGAGTGCTCAAGATTTGCCTCATGGAGTCGACTGTCCCTGTAGTCGGCCGCCTCGCTTAGGGCCCCACGAGCCATAAACCAGATTGATGGGGAGGGCGACAAGGATCGCCGACAGACGGGCGTGCACTGCTCCCACGACCCCATGACCAAGCTCGGCCATCGAGAGCTACACAAGAGTTCGCTCGTCCGCGGACCCACCAATGGCGGGCCCTGTGGCAAGGCAGAAGGGCGGCGGCATGAGAGACAGACACTGGGGCCACGCCCACCAGATTACCATTGTATCCCCGGGTAGGCCTATATAAACCCCTCGACACCCAAGCAAAGGGTTCGCCTTGGATAGATTTAGACACATAGACAGCGAGAGAGAGAGCCACCTCCCTCCTCCTCGCCTCCCGACACAGCCTGTGAGCGCTTTGTAACCATTTCACCATAGTGATCATGCGGAGACCCCGCAGAGCAGCAAGAGGGGTGTTATCTCCCGGAGAGCCCCGGCCGGGTAAGATTCGCCAAGGCATGTTCGCGCCGATCCCGCTTCTGTGCACCGGCGTTGCTTCTACTTGCCCCCACCATGATAAGCCACCCGTTGGCATATGTCGCACCCAACCCCCGACACCAAGGATGCCCGTTCTGCAATGAGGGCTATAAAGGAGGAGCTGCGTCAGGCCGGAGATATTGCAGCAGGCAAGCCTTTTCTGCTACGCAGGAGGTTTACAGATCCGAAGTATGCTTAGCTTGGCTAGTTGTGGGGTCCGGAGGATCCTTATATGGATTTAGCGGCGAAAAGCGGCAGATGCCGCCAGCACTTCCGTCAAGGATCACGAGATGGAAGAGCTGTTTTGGTCTCAATTCCAGAGGCCGCTGCTCACTCCGCTGACCGATCGGGTTGCCGAGTGGGTGAGCTGAATAGATCGTCCGGACTTGCCATGACAGATATCGTGGTTCATGTCCGCCGTGATAGGCCTGCTTAAAAGTTATTTTGGCTTATTGCAGCAATTCCTTGGGGCGGTGCCACATATCAAGGCGATGAAGCGGTCGGCCTGCATAGAGGGTGCCCGGATGGCCCTCGCCCGTGTGAAGATATACTGGACGGAAATGGATGCCACTGAAATTGCAACCCGGGGTTCGGACGAGAGCCGGTTACCCGCCGAGCACTATTTTGGGGAAGTTCTGCGGGGTGCTCGTGCAATAGAGTCGCAGTGCTCAAAGAATGTCATTTTTAAATGATTTCTATGATTTGTAAGACGATATATAATATAAGTGCTTTTTATACTTGTGCGTTCAAGTATTGCAATATCTCCTGTGCAGTCGTTAATGTATGCTTGTGTATAACCTGAAAGATGGCAGTGTTCGGCTTCAGCCCCCACGCACAAAGTGCGGGGGTGTTTGCAAAAATAGCGCATTTTCACACTTAATCCAACTTCTTGGTTCTGTGAAGGAGGTGGTAGCGTAGCAAACAAGGCAACTGGGCTATAATGCTTTATCACTTTCACTTAGCCATAGGAGTTTGAGGGTGGGGCTACGACATAGCCCCTAGGGGCATCAAGGCCTCCGAATTCGGGGTCCAGATGTGCTCGACCGAAACGTCCTTCGTCAAAGTGGAGGAATTCTAAACATTCCGGTAGTCGATCGAGTGGTGACCAGCTTCATGCATGTATCATGACAACGTTTTCTTTCATCGAGGTGCTCGCCTGTCGAACCAAGCACAATCGCAGAGTTCTCCGGTGCCACGCTAGCCGGCGATACGAACGAAGGCAGCAAACATAGGAGCTGGGCAAACCCAACATTTGACCAAAGACATGATTCAGAGTTGATGCATATAAGGCCTAACTCGAGACGCCGAACACCCCTAAGGTATTCGTCTTTTGATAACGGGCGTAACAATGCCCTAAGCCCCTAGTGTCTAGGTACAGTAAGAATTTCGGGCGCGCCGATGCCAAACGCCAGCCTCCTCGTTGGTTATGGTAAAAACCGTGGATGAATCAACAAGAGACATTAAGAAAGGTCTACGCAGGTCTTAATCAAAAGAATCTTGCGACGGGTCCTCGCTGCACGCCCGCTACCAGGTCTCCGCCAGCTATATCCTCGATGGGTGTACACGCTGTTCATCTCGTAAAAAGAGAGTAACTTAGTTTGAAAAGAAATCGCAAAGAATGTATTAAAAATCAAATATGAATTAATGAATAAAGCTGAGCTTTTATTAGCTCTTTATTGCTCATACGCACAGCCCCTTGTGAAGGGGTGCGGCTAGGGAGCCCTAGTTTATTTATGCCGACTCGCCTAGCCGTGTCCGGGTCTTGAACGACCTTTTAACGAGATGATGTCGCGGACCGGCATTTTATGTAAGAGACGCAGAAAGCGGTATTGCTAAAGCGACAAAATCTTCACGCCCCAACAAAGGCTTGATGGCCACTTTTAAATGGGTCGATATGGAAGATTAGCTTTTTGCGACGGAAATTGTCGTGATCCAAACAAAACTTCTAGTAGTAAGGAGCCCGCAAGACTTGGCGAAGGGCCCAAGGCCACCCTTTGAAGGAAGTGCGGCTATGGTGAATTTTAGTAGGGTCTATCCCCAACTTGCGGATTGTGTCCGGATATAGCAGGTTTAAATCGCTGCTTCCATCCATCAGGAGTTGTGTAAATTGTAGTCCGTCGATTATATGATCCAATATCAGAGCAGTCCGCCCCGCTGCTTCAATACTTCCGAATAGTCTAGGTGGTCGAAAAGTAATTGGTTGTAACATCCAATCTCGGGTTCCACTGGGTGGACTGTATGACACGTGCTTTAGAGGGTGCCGCACTATTGTTCCGTAGATTATCACATGAATTGAGTTTACTGCTTTGACTTTTTGTGGGAAAGTCTTTTGTTTTCCTGCTCGCTTGGGGTTCGCTGTCGCCTCGCTTATGGTTGAGCCCTTGTGTTCGGCGTTGAGGGCCGGACTGTTTGAAGACCCAACAATCTCGTGGGTGTGGTTTGCGTGCTTCCCGGGGTACCGTGGATTTGACATATCCGATCCGTAATTTTGTTTGTTGATAGCTCATCACTTTGTCCTTAAGAGGCAGTGTTTTGTTGTTCGGTCGCGAAGCTTTGAAACCGGGCGCCGACCGCCGTGTTCTTTTTGTCTTTTTCTTTATTTCGCGCTGGTCCTTTCGCGCCGTGATTTTCCGCTTTCCATCTCGATCTCGATGTACTGGTCGCTGGTGCTGCATCTTGCTAGCCAGCTATCTTCCCCGCGCAAAAGCGGTCATGAGGCTTGTTAGCGCGCCATTGTTCTTGGCTTTTCCTGGCCGAGGTGTTCGGCGAGCCATTCGCCCTTGGACGTTATGTTTAAAAGCTGCTAAGGCTTCGCGTCCCGGACAGTCAACTATTTGGTTCTTTTTGGTGAGGAACCTATTCCAGAATTTGCTACCGATTCTCTCGGGCTGTTGGGTTATGTGACTTAAATCGCTCAGATCCGGAGGGCGGACATAAGTCCCCGAAAATTTGCTCTAAACGCCCCCTCGAGCTCTTCCCAACTTCCAATGGTATTTTCTCGGGAGGGTTTTGAGCCAATGCCGAGCTGGCCCTTTGAGCTTGAGGGCAGATGTTTTATGGCATGGAGATCGCCTCTCTAGCCATATGTATGTGCAGGATGTAATCCTCAATCCGCATCGGGTCTGTTGTTCCGTCAGATGCCTCTATGTTTACGGCTTGAACCCTGCTGGAAATTCATGATCCAAAGACCTCATTGGTGAAACATAGTGGGTGTGCGACACCTCAGATTTGGCTGTGCTGTTGTCTTCAACACTCGGGCGTGTTGTGTTACTTCCTCGGCCCTTTTTGGCCCGTAAATGGACCTAACCGGGCCATCTGTTTTGCGAGGATCATGTGCCGGCTTGTGTGCGGCACCGCTTGTTGCTCTTGGCCTGTTATCTGGCCGTCTATTCGGCCAGGCGGCCTCCTTGTTTTTTGACTGTGGGGGCTCTACGGCCTCCTCGTCGAATTCAGGCAGCAGCTTGCGCTTCGGGTAGCTCTTTGTTTGGTGGTTGTTGCCGTATTTGTCCGCGGTCTTGAGTACTTTGCTCTATCTTATTCTAAGAATGTCTTCTGCTGTTTTTAGCTTCCGTTTCTGCTTCTTCAGACTTCTTGCAGTGGCAACAAGCCTTTTGTGAAGGTCCTTATGCTCCGGTGGTGTGTCCGGCGTGAGATCGTCTGGACTATTGTTTTCACCGGGGATGGATTGATTGTCTGATTCATCTTGTTCGGATGGTTGCTTGGTTGCATGTTCGTCGTCCACTGGTTTGCCCTACTCTATTGCTGGGTCATTAGGAGTGTCGTTGTTGTCGAGGCGGGACTTAGGGCGGCGCCTGCGTCGCCATTTTGGTTGTTTTTCGGCGGAATTATCCTTTGCCGCGTCCCGTTGTTCCTCGTTATCGCTTCATTTTGGGGTGTCCACCATATATACATCATGAGTTGAGGTGGCCTTCCAGTGCTCGGTAGGTGCTGGTTCTAGGCCATCTCCGGCATTGTCGTCCATACAGTCGATGCCTTCGGAGTCGTAATCTAGCATGTCGGTTAGATCGTCGACAGTGGCTACAAAGTGGGTGGTGGGTGGGCTTTGAATTTCTTCGTCTGCGATCTCAACCATCCCGACCGCGTCCGCCAGGGCTCTCCCGATAACGAGAGATGCTTTAGCTAATTCAAGATGTCGCCAAAGGGTGAGTGCCGAAGATGTCCGCAGATGAACTCCATGATCGGGCGCCCAATCGGATTCGCTGGCAGGGGCGCAGGAGGTTCGAGTCCGGCAAGGAGTCCGCACCA
>JAHHZJ010000219.1:0-51335 GCA_021437245.1 Aegilops speltoides | reverse complement strand
TCTGGCTCACCATCGCTTCTTCATAGTTCGAGGTTCATCATGATCTAGTAATGATTTGACAGGATTACCGCACCACCTTGGCGGATCTTACTCGTTGATCTACGGGTTTCAGAGAAACTTGATCCAGGTTTCATGATCAACATCATCAACTTCCTCACTACTTTGTAGATGTCTCGTAAACCGTTTCGATAAGCTACTTTCAAGTAAGGAGAAGGTACAATTACCTCATCAAGTTCTACTTTCCTCCCACTCACTTCTTTCGAGAGAAACTCCTTCTCTAGAAAGGATCCATTCTGGCAACAAATGTCTTGCCTTCGGATCTGTGATAGAAGGTGTACCCAACTGCCTCTTTTGGGTATCCTATGAAGACACATTCGATTTGGGTTCGAGCTTATCAGTTGAAGTTTTTCACATAAGCATCGTGATCCCCAAACTTTAAGAAACGCACAACTTTGGTTTCTTGCTAAACCACAGTTCATAAGGTGTCGCCTCAACGGATTTCGACGGTGTTCTATTCAGGTGAATGCGGCCGCCTCTAGAGCATAACCCCAAAACGATAGCGTAAATCTGTAAGAGACATCATAGATCGCACCATATCTAGTAAAGTGATTACGACGCTCGACACACCATTACGCTAGGTGTTCCGTATGAAGTTGCTAAACTATTCCGCTTTGTTTCAAATGTAGACCAAACTCAGAACTCAAATATTCACCTCCACGATCGATCGAGAAACTTAATTTTCTTATTACGATGATTTTCAACTTCACTCTGAAATTCCTTGAACTTTTCAAATGTTTCAGACTTATGTTTCATTAAGTAGATATACCCATATCTCGCTTAAATCATCGTGAAGGTGAGAAAATAACGATATCCGCCACGAGCCTCAACATTCATCGGACCACATACATCCAGTATGTATGATTTCCAACAAATCTGTTGCTTCTCCATAGTACCGAGAACGGGTTCTAGTCATCTTGCCCATGAGGCACGGTTCAAGTGCCAAGTGATTCATAATCAAGTGACTCCAAAAGTCCATCAAGATGGAGTTTCTTCATGCGCTTTACAATCGATATGACCTAAACGGCAAGTACACAAATAAGTTGCACTATCATTATCAACTCTGCATCTTTTGGTTTCAACATTATGAATATGTGTATCACTACTATCGAGATTCATCAAAATAGACCACTCTTCAAGGGTGCATGACCATAAAAGATATTACTCATATAAATAGAACAATCATTATTCTCTCGATTTAATGAATAACCGCCTCGCATCAAACAAGATCTAGATATAATGTTCATGCTCAACGCAGCACCAAATAACAATTATTTAGGTCTAAAACTAATCCCAAGGTAGATGTAGAGGTAGCGTCGATCACGATCACATCGACTTTGGAACCATTTCCCACGCCAAGATCGCCACCTCGCCCTTTGCTGTTCGCTTAATCCGTAGTCCCTGCTTCGAAGTTGCAAATATTAGCAATGTAACCAGATCAAATACCCAAAAGCTATCATGAGCTCTAGTAAGGTACACATCAATAACATGTATATCACATATACCTTTGTTCACCTTGCCATCCTTCTTATCCGCCAAATACTTGGGGCAGTTCCGCTCAAAGGACTACCATGCTTAGAGAAGCACTGGCTTGTGTTTAGGGCCGACTTGGGTTTTTCTCCCGAGCAGCAACTTGCTTGCTGTTCTTCTTGAAGTTCCTTCTTCTTCCCTTTGCCTTTCTTCTTGAAACTAGTGGTCTTATTGACCATCAACACTTGATGCTCCTTCTGATTTCTACCTCCGCAGCCTTTAGCTTATGTAAGAGCCTGTATAGTCTTTACTAACCCTTGCATATTATAGTTCATCACGAAGCCTTTGTAGCTTGGTGGCAGTGATTGAAGAATTTCAATGACACAATCATCCGGAAGATTAACTCCCAGCTGAGTCAAGTGATTGTAATACCTGCACATTTTGAGTATGTGCTCACCGACGTAACTATTCTCTCCATCTTGCAGCTATAGAACTTATTGGAGACTTCATATCTCTCAATCCGCATTCTGTTGAATATCAACTTCAACTCCGAACATCTCATATGCTCCATGACGCTCAAAACGCGCTGAAGTCCCGTTCTAAGCCAGAAGCATGGCACACCGAACTATAGAGTAGTCATCAGCTTTGCTCGCCAGACGCTCTTAACGCGCCGCTGTGCCACAGCCCCAGCTCAGCCCTTGCTTGACTTTGATTGCTCATCATGACATCATGTTTAAATTTCTAAGAAAACTTGAAATGGGGATTGCCTAAACCCTAGCATTAAAGGAATTCACTAGATCTACCTAAAATATTTTTTAGTAAGTCCAAATAGCTTTCAAAAATGTTCACCATTTATGGTAACATCAGTAAAAAGAGCGAGGTGATGCACATTTTGCATGACATATTTGGGCTCAATTAAATCATATGGTATTTTCATTTGGGCATTTGAATACTATAAAATATTTGAATGCTCAAATAATCATAAACTAAAATGTTTATCGTTGATATATTCTAAACAGAGCTATGATTAGTTTCATGATTTTTGAAACTGCCGAGTATTTTAATAAAGCCCAAAATTTAGATAATAGAAAATGCAAGAAAAAGTAGCGAGAGAGAGAAGGAATCTCACTGGCTTACTCTGCGCCCAAGTGGCCGCCCAGCCCACCACCACGCCTCGCTGCCTTCCTCCCCGATGTAGATTGCGGCTCGCTCACTGCCACGCGCCACGCCGTCACGCCCCGACGCCTCGGCCTTCCGGTGGTGCCACGACCTCCCGCCTCCTCACTCTTCCGCCCTCCTCTGCTTTCTTCCTCCCACACACCGAAGCGAGTTCCAGTGCTCACATAGCTGCCACCGCCTCGACCTCGGCTGCCTCCGAAGTCCTGCCTCGACGCCCCGACCCTCGACGACTCCACAGGCTCCCGGACGCGCAAGCCGCCACCGATGTTTTCCTCCTCGGCTGCCGGAGATCGACTCCCCGCCAGCCCGCCTTCGATTGCCCGCACCTTGCAACCGGTAAGCCTCGAACCCCTTCGTCTGCCACGCCGAGTTCTAGTTCATCGACGACGCCGCCACCGCCATGGACGTTGAACCACGCCCCGAAGCTGCTTTTTCGCCTGGTGGCACGACGCTTCGGTGATCCAACGACGCCGTTTGCCTGGTTGAGTCGTTCCGCCACGCCGCACCGGTAAACCGGAGGGCGCCGCCAAAACTCGCCGCCGCGAATTCGCAGCCCCCACTTGTCGTCCTTTGATGCGCCGGCAAGGGTTTCCCGGCGTTTCGACGACAAACCGCGCCCTTTAGCGCTTTTCGACGACGCTTCAGGGTTTAAAATTTAACTTTTTTAAAGTTTTCCTTCCTTAATTGTTTTAAAAAACCCCTTTTTAAGTTTGGGTTTTTTTTCCAAAGGTTTCCAAAATTTTTTCCCCAAATTTTGGGGTTTGTTTTTGTTTTGGGGCCCCCCTTTTCTTTTTTGCCATTTGGGATTTGGGTTTCGTTTTCCCCTTTTAACCCAATTTTTTTTAAATTGTTGCTTTCCCTTTTTTATGGGGGTTTTTTTCGTTTTCCGACCCAAAAACCCAGGGCTTTTAAAAAAAGGCTCCCGCTTTAGAATTTTGGGGGCCCCCCCATTTGGGGCCCCCCACCTTTTGAGGGGTTTTTTTTTTTCCTTTAGGATTTTTAAGGGTTTTTAAAGGAAAAATTTTCCCTTTTTTTTTTTTGGGTAACCCCTTTTTTTTGTCTTGCCAACCCTTCCCATACCGCATTAGTCCCACTTGACCCTTTTAAGTGTGAGTTGGGACCAATTCGGCATCTTAAAATGAAAAGGTTCCCATTACTTGGATTTTTGTTGTTTTTTGAGGGCATCATGTGGCCCTGGTTGCTTGTGGAAGGTTTGGTTTTACGTTCGGTTCCGACCATTTGGTTACTGAGGATGCCTTCCTGCTGCCGACGGATATTGGCTCTCTTGTTGAATGGTGGTTCCCATCCTATTTATTGTATGTCAGTGTACCTATCCGAACCCTGCTGTTTCTGGTTCCATTGCAGCCCCCTTAACATTTGAATTGTTATTATCCTTTGGTGGTATTTGAATTGCAAGATTCTGCCATTGACACAATTGAATCCAATTTTAAAGATCAATGAGATTTTAATTGTGAAGGTGGGTTCGGGTTTGCGTGAGTCCGACTAACAGGCGTTTTGATGATAGGTTTCCGGATTCTTTTGACTTAATTCCGGATTTTGGCCTATTTGGCATTTAACCTTCAGGGCCCATCACAATTTTCCAATTTCCAATACTTGACTAGCATCTAATTGGTTTGTATCGGTGGAGCCAACCAGATGGGCCCCATCGAGGTTGATTCCAAGTCTCAATAACTGTAGTTGCTCGAAGAATAAGTCCCTCTATGTTAGAAACCAGTTGGTCTGTCCTTGCAATGGCTTCAACCTCATGAAATGTCCGGAGATGCTTTATGATTGCAGGGGTGTAACAACTAGTTTATTAGGTTTTTATGTGGCTAATTCTTAATGGTTTACCTTCATTGACCTATTAGCCAAGCCATACCGTGGGTCTTAAGCGGAAAGGTCGGCAAATGTAAGATTTTCAGGATTTGCCTTCACCCCGATTTTGGTTTTTGGAGTTGTAACTTCTTATTTTGTCTATTTTACCTTCCTAACTTTGTGTCTTTTAACTGAAAAGAAGAACAGGGGGAATGATTGTAAAGTTGGGAAAAGTAATAGGTAGAAAGAAGACATTGTAGGACTCCTTTAGGTTGCCCCAAATTGCCTTTTTTTCGATCCTATGTTGTTTCCTCCTCTTTATTTGCATCTGTAACCGATTTTCATAAGCTCAATTGTATTATTGGAACTTGGATGGTTTGGAAGGTTGTTGTTCATTTCTTGTTGAATCGTTTATGCAAATTGCTTGTTTTTATACATCAAGGTGTTAATAATGTAATTTAATAATTTGGCTAGGTTTTATCTTCTAATGTTGTCCATTTGCATGTTGTATTGCCTGGTTAAATGATTTCACGCTTAAATGGAAATTTCCTTAACACATTATATCATTTATTTAAATATAAAATTTAAGCTATTTTAAAAATGATATAACAATTTAAAAAAGATTTAGTTTTTTCCCCCACTATTGAGATTTATCCTTTCAAAGAAAGCTCAATTGGAAGCTAGTCACCCTATTCACCTTTGTTTGTTAGTTCCTAAGTATTTGTGCATAGCCGCTACCGGTTTCACTATCTTTTGCCTCATTTGAGCTCTTTTCTTTCTTTTCCTTTCTCAAGAAGTCGATTATCTATGGCTAACTGGCTGAAGCTTTCCCCCCTGTTGCCAGAACAATGTTCAATTTAGAGCCGAAGGATGGGTGGAACATTCGTGTTCTTTAAAAAGGAATGTTAAATTAAGATTTTGGCAGGTGAAAATAATTGTCTTGCGTTGAACATATTTTTTGCCTAAATGGACGTAAAGAACAGAGGGCCGTTTCAAGGTGAGGAAAAAGGGAGATTGATGTAATCAAATTCTTATTCTTTCCTTCCCGAAGACCAATAGGAAGAGTTAAACCATAACTTATTGTATCAAAACGAACGTAACTGCACCTTGAACCCGCTGGTTTCGCAAAGTCAGCACATTTGGCTTTGCCTTGCTTTGACGTAGGGTTTGTAGCACATGTAATGTCGATAGTTTGGTGAAGTGACAGAGAAGTTTCCAAGGAGAAGCCCTTTTTTTTTCCTTATTTTTTTTCTCCGATTACAATATCAAAGCTTTACCCAGTTTCATAAAATGCATATTGTTGAATCAAGAAACTTTCCCCCATCTTGTTTTCCATTTAAGGGGAACGGAATGTCCCAATTTGGTAACATTGGGTAGGATGCATGTGTGTTCCTAAGATCGCTTGTGTGAAATGATTTCTGGTTGACCATAGACTGCCTTGCATGAACATGATGTATTAGATGATTTAAGATGAACCGGTTTAATATTGTTTGAATTCTTTAATAGGTTTGGTATATCAAGTAAATTAAGATTAATATATATTAGGTTAAGCTTTCCGTGCAATCTTGTTTAAAGTTAAAGGGTTATAACTACAATTTTTTACTTCAAGCAAGCTAAAGGCTGGCCAAGATGACATTTGAATTTTCTATTAGCCATGGAAAAGATTGTTTCAGAGATTTTCTATCTAAACTTCTTTGTTCCCTTTATTCTCTTTTCTCCAAAATCCCGTAGCTCTTTGCTTAAACCGAAAATACTGGAAGGAGATATTGCTTAGGTTGTCCCCAGACAACTACCCGGTCAACTTTTCATCATTTTTCAAATTTTCAAGATTTTGTTACATCAATTTGATATCATCTGAATTTACCTGGATTGAGGCTTTCGTTCTGCTTTCTTTTTTCAAATTGAATTTTTCCATAAATTTTTGAAATAATAAAGAAACTATGCTTAGCTTTTGTTTCATTCATCTCTCCATTTTAAAATAAACTCTTATGATAATTTTAATATTTAAAATAATTAAATTGTAATGCTTAATTGGGTAAATAAAAAATTTTCCATCTTCGGAAAGCCCTGCCACAAGGATGGGGAAATTTGTCTCCATAGCATGCCAACATTGCATTCCACTTAGAGTTTTCCCAAAGATATTGAAGGCCATTAAAAATGTGATTACAAATAAAGGCATGTCAAATTGTTGCCAGAAATGTAAAGTGGCAACCCTTTTCAAATTAGATAAGCTTGGCTTTAGAAATGGCAGTTTAATGGGACACCCTTCACCAAGTGATTAGGGTATTGATTTAGTTTTAACAAAAACAAATAAACAAAAAAAAGAAAGGTATAGGCTCCCAATAATGTCTTCAATTCAGGGAAGCTCGATAAAGGTCTTCCCGCTCGTTGCAATATTAATTAAGGAAAGTCATTTCAAGCAACTGAGGACTCGGATGCCCGATCATTGGTTGGTCGATGAAGACGAATCTACAACCTCACATAAACCTCTTACTTACCGGTTCTTTCAGGGTACGTGGATAATACTCTCCCTCTCGCTATGCCATCACCATGATCTTTGGTAAGCGAGGAAATTTTTGATATTACTACGCTCCCAACACTCCATATCTCAAAACAATTATCAAGCATCAAACTTATCTTAGTATTCAATTCTCTCAAAAGAAAGTTTCACATATCTTGAACACTAAGTATATTAACATTAAGCAAATTACCATGCTATTAATGACTCTCAAAATAATCTAAGTGAAGCATGAGAGATCAATAGTTTCTTTTAAAAACAACCACCACCGGCACTAAAAGATATAAGTGAAGCATAGAGCAAAAGTTATCACGCTAAAAGATATAAGTGAAGTACTATGAGCAAAACTATCAAGCTCAAAAGATATATGTGAAGCACATAGAGTATTCTAACAAATTCCAAATCATGTATGGCTCTCTCAAAAGGTGTGTACAGCAAGGATGATTGTGGTAAACTAACAAGCAAAGACGCAAATAATACAAGACGCTCCAAGCAAAACACATATCATGTGGTGAATAAAATATAGCTCCAAGTAAATTACCGATGGAAGTGGATTAAAGAGGGATGCCTTCGGGCATCCCCAAGCTTTGACTTTTGGTGTCCTTGTATTATCTTAGGGGTGCCATGAGCATCCCCAAGATTAAGCTCTTGCCACTCCTTGTTCCATAATCCATCAAAAGTATTCACCAAAACCTGAAAACTTCACAACACAAAACTCAACAGAATCTCGTGAGCTCCGTTAGAGAAAGAAAGCAAAGAACTACTTAAGGTACTGTAATGAACTCATTCTTTATTTATATTGGTGTTAAACCTACTTTATTCCTACTTTCTATGGATTGTAAACTATTTTACTAGCCATAGATTCATCAAAATAAGCAAACAACACCCGAAAACAGAATCTGTCAAAACAGAAGAACAGGTAGCAATCTGTAACTAACGCAAACTTCTGGAACTCTAAAAATTCTACAAAAATAGGAAGTCCTGGAAAATTTGTTTATTGAACATCAGCAAAATAATCAACGCAAAATCACGTTCCTGTGATTTAACAAAAATATATTCGTGCGTGCAAAGTTTTTGTTTTTCAGCTGAATCAAATCAACTATCATCGAGGTTATCCTATAGGTTCTACTTGGCACAAACACTAATTAAAAAATAAAACCACATCCAAACAGAAGGTAGCTGGATTATTTATTCCTAAACAGAAGCAAAAAAAAAAAAAAATTGGGTTGCCTCCCCAACAAGCGCTATCGCTTAACGCCTCTAGCTAGGCATAAAAGCAAGGATAGATCTAGGTAGTGCCATCTTTGGTAGGAAACCCATAAGTGGCTCTCATGATAGATTCATATGGTAATTTTATTTTTTTTCTAGGGAAGTGTTCCATACCCTTCTTTAAGGTAAATTGGAATCTAATGTTCCCTTCCTTCATATCAATAATTGCACCAATCGTTCTAAGGAAAGGTCTACCAAGAATAATAGGACATGAAGGATTGCAATCTATATCAAGAACGATAAAATCTACGGGCACATAATTCCTATTTGCAACAATAAGAACATCATTAATTCTTCCCATAGGCTTTTTAATAGTGGTATCCGCAAGATGCAAGTTTAGAGAGCAATCACCAAAATCACGGAAATCTAGCAAATCACATAAAGTTTTGGGAATAGTAGAGACACTAGCACCCAAATCACACAAAGCATGAAACTCATAATATTTAATTTAAATTTTAATAGTAGATTCCCACTCATCATAGAGTTTTCTAGGGATAGAAACTTTCAACTCAAGTTTTTCTTCATAAGATTGCATCAAGGCATCAACAATATGTTCGGTAAAGGCCTTATTTTGACTATAAGCATGAGGAGAATCTAGCACGGATTGCAACATGGAAATACAACCAATCAAAGAGCAATTTTCATAATTAAATTCCTTGAGATCCAAAATAGTGGGTTTAGCAACATCTAGGTTTTTATTTCTTTCAATCCCACTTTCATCAAATTCATGATCAAGATCTAGAAACTCCGAATTCTTAGAACGCCTTCTAGGTAAAGGAAGATTGTATTCAGTTTCATCAAGATTCATATTGCAAAACAAATATTTAATGGGGGACACATCAATAACTTTTAGATCTTCATCTTGATTTTCATAGGAATTGGAAGAACACACTTTAATAAAGGCATCTTTGGAAGCACGCATCCTAGCCGTTCTTTCCTTGCACTCATCAATGGAAATTCTCATGGCTTTGAGAGACTCATTGATATCATGCTTAGGAGGAATAGATCTAAGCTTTAAAGAATCAATTTCAAGAGAAATTCTATCAACGCTCCTAGCCAAATCATCAACTTTAAGCAATTTCTCTTCACGCAAAGCATTAAAATTCTTTTGTGAATTCATAAACTCTTTAACACTACTCTCAAATTCAGAGGGCATCTTATTAAAATTTCCATAAGAGTTGTTGTAGGAATTTCCATAATTATTAGAAGGATTACTAGGATTAAAATTCCCTCTATAAGCATTGTTTCCGAAACTATTCCTACCAACAAAATTCACATCCATAGATTCATTATTATTCTCAAGCAAAGTAGATAAAGGCATATCATTGGGATCAAGAGGAGTAATTTTAGGAGCAAACATCTTCATAAGTTCATCCATCTTTTCACTCAAAACATTGATTTCTTCTATAGCATGCACTTTTTTACTAGAAGATCTTTCGGTGTGCCATTGAGAATAATTAGCCATAATATTGTCAAGCAATTTTGTAGCATCCCTAACGTAATTTCCATAAACGTGTCTCCCAGCGTCAATCTAAAAGATTTTTAGAAGAAAAGTTCAATCCAGCATAAAAAATTGTATGATCACCCATAAATTCAAACCATGAGTAGGGCAATTGCGAAGCATCAATTTCATTCATTCCCAAGATTGGGCAACATGCTCATGATCAAGTTGTTTAAAATTCATGATATCATTCCTAAGAGTTATGATCTTAGCGGAGGAAAATACTTAGAGATAAAAGCATCTTTGCACTTGTTCCAAGAATCAATACTATTTTTAGGCAAAGATGAAAAACAAACTTTAGCACGATCTCTAAGTGAAACGGAAATAACTTCAATTTGACAATATTGTTATCCAGATATTTCTTATTTTGCATATCACACAAATCAACAAAATTGTTTAGATGAGTAGCTGCATCTTCACTAGGAAGGCCGCGAATTGATCTTTTCATAACAAGATTCATCAGAAAGCGGTATTGATTTCACAAGACTCAATAATATTAAGAGGAGCAATCGGAGTACTAAGGAAATCATTATTATTGGTATTCGAGAAATCACACACTTTGGTATTATCTTGCACCATGGCAACAAGTAATCAAACACACAAGCAAACAGAAAAGGCAACGGGAAAAAGGCAAAATGTAAAAGAGAGGAGGAGATTGGGAAAGAGAGGGCAATAAAACGTCGAAGGGTGAAGTGGGGAGAGAAAAACGAGAGGCAAATGGCAAATAGTGTAATGTAGAGATAGGGATTATGCGATGGGTACTTGGTATGGTCGACTTGTTTGCGTGAGCCTCCCTGCAATGGCGCCAGAAATTTTTCTTGTTACCTCTTGAGCAATGCATTGGATTTCTCAAGAGGAGAGGATAATGCAGCAAAGTAGCGTAAGTATTTCCCTCAATTTTTGAGAACCAAGGTATCAATCCAGAGAGGAGACCACGCACAAGTCCTCCTCGCACTCACATTAAAAACGATAGCAACTCGCAACCAACGCGATTAGGGGTTGTCAATCCTTCACGGTCACTTTATGAGAGTGAGATCTGATAGAGATGATAAATAATATTTTTGGTATTTTTGATAGATAGATGCAAAGTAAAAAAGTAAAAGGCAAAAGTAAAAACAAAGCAAGTAAATAAAGTGATAGAGATTGATATGATGAGAATAGACCCGGGGCCATAGGTTTCACTAGTGGCTTCTCTCAAGAGCATAGATATTCTACGGTGGGTGAACAAATTATCGCTGGAGAAATTGATGAATTGAGCATAGTTATGAGCATATCTAGGCAATGATCATGTATATAGGCATCACGTCCCGAGACAAGTAGATCAAACGATTCGCGATCTACTACTATTACTCCATTTCATCGCATCGCTCTCCAAAGATGCATCTAGAGTATTAAGTTAAAAAACAGAGTAACACCTTAAGCAAGATGACATGATGTAGAGGGATAAATTCATGCAATATGATAAAAACCCCATCTTGTTATCCTCGATGGCAACAATACAATACGTGTCTTGCAACCCTTTCTATCACTGGGTAAGGACACCGCAAGATTGAACCCAAAGCTAAGCACTTCTCCCATTGCAAGAACTACCAATCTAGTCACAAACCAAAAGTATAATTCAAAGAGACTTGCAAAGATAACTCAATCGCATATAAAAGAATTCAGAGAAGAATCAAATATTTTCCATAGATAATACCGGATCATAAACCCACAATTCATCGGTCTCAACAAACACACCGCAAAAAGAAGATTACATCGGTCAGATTCCACAAGAGAGGGAGAACTTTGTATTGAGATCCAAAAAAGAGAAGAAGCCATCTAGCTACTAGCTATGGACCCGGAGGTCCTCAAGTAAACTACTCACACTTCACTCGGAGGGGCTATGGTGTTGATGTAGAAGCCCTGTGGTGGATGCCCTCCGCAGATCTCTCGAACAGCCACAAGATGGGATCTTTGGATACGTATGTCTGCGGCGTGGAATTAGGTTTTTGGCCCCTGCTCGATCGCTTGGGGATACGTGAGGTATATATAGGAGGAAGGAGTATGTCGGTGGAGCGTCAGGCCCACGAGGTAGGGGGCACGCTTAGGGGCGCACCTCCATCCATTCGGTGACCGCCTCGCACTTGGAGTAGGGTCCAAGTCTCCGGATCACGCTCGTGAGAAAATCACGCTCTCAAGGTTTTATTCCGCTTGGACTGCTTGATGTTCAATTTCTTCAAACACTCAAATAGGCAAAAAACAAGCACTCGGGCTGGGCCTCTGATAATAGATTAGTCCTAAAAATAATATAAAAGTGGAAAATAAAGCCCAATATAGTCCAAAACGGTAGATAAAGTAGCATGGAGCAATCAAAAGTTATAGATACGTTGGAGACGAGTAATGAACATGTGAGTGTAAGGGACTACAAACTCGCCCTGCATGCAACATTCACACGTATACATGGACATAAACGCGCGAAGTCCTAATGCATGCATGTCCGAGCACACGACGAACACACACGGGTCACACTCAAGTGCTCAACCTACACGCAGCATGCACACACATACTCAGCCAGAGTGAGCTAGTGACCATATAAACACCGAAAATGTATATATTGAGCTTAATGAGCGATATGAAGTCCACTGACCGTATTTTTACAAATATACAGACAAAGCAGGTATTTATCTCATTTGAAATTAAGCCATATTAATCGAAAGGAGGCAGATGAACTAGCATTACTTTGTTGTGTCCTCGCCAACTTGTCAACAAGGAGAAGCTTGCAGGATGGGAGAAGCTGCGCGTGCGGCTCAAGAGGACAAGGAGAAACTTTGACTAATGCAAGCTCTCTCTCGCCTGTGGTGGACGGCAACAGCTAAATAATTGGTGTCAGATTGCCGTAAGCATACACTATACTAGTACTATTATTGTTCGACTTCTCAAGAGGCTAACAAACTGTTAAGTTTACTAGCACTAGTATTACTACTATAGAGGTACATACTATACTACTAGGAACCGGATGGAGGAGCATCTCATGACTCTTATTATATTTTAAAAATGTGATAAAGCAATCTTCAATACATTTGGTTCTCTTCGAGGGTTCTCGCATGTGATAATGGAAGTTGATTGCATGGAACACTCACCATAATTCTCGCTAATTTTGGCTCATATCTTGTTGCAAATAGGACCACTCAAGTATATTTTTCTTTTTTGTTATTCAGCATGTAAACAGGTCAGAAACCTTGCGCTGCGATTGTGCAAACCGTGCTTGTCAAGACTTTGAATGTGGCCGAGAGTCGGCTTGATGAAACACCTCGCTTCTTCTTTTTCTTTGGTAGACTCACTTCCTAGTGACTACCTCTCTTATTGATCGTCCCGAGAATGCTTATATATGAATAAAGCTCTCTCATTTACCCGCAAAAAGATTAAGCCATATTAACCGGAAAGGAGGAGTATGGACTAGCACTACTTTTTGATGTGTTCCAATAACTCGCAGAACGAGGAGAAGCTTGCAAGACAAGGTGAAGCTTGCTTACACCTTTTACTAATGCAGCCTACCCTCACCTGTGCAGTGGACATGCATCAGCTTTATTCGGTGTCGACATGCGAGGCATACAAGTAGTACCCAACATGCGGATTACCATCATTGTTCGACTTCACAAAGAGGCTAAGAGCCAAGCGCAAGGTTTAGTAATACAAGTAGTACTACTACTAGAACCAGACACCATTGAATTAGCTTTGCTGTCGCTTCGCCAACTCTTGTCATCTCGCATGGCTAACGGCAAAGAAGTCTGCCGCCACCACAAGAATCGATTTAAGAAGAATTGGCCGATGGCAACAATGTCTTTTGCATCGCCAATTCTTTTGCTTTGCGTCGGGCCGACAACGATATCTTTGACCTCACATGCAGACGGTAATAGGTGGGTGGGTCCAAGTATTGTTTAACCATCATCTCAATCGCCCATTTGTTGGCCCACCAACGGACGGCAAAGAATCTTTGTCAATGTTGGCGGACAGTAAAGAGGGCGGTACATTAACGGCCGTCCCACCCCCTCTCCCTCTCTTCTCTCACTCTCTCATTCCTCCCCACTCCATTAATGGCGCCAGCCGACCCCACTCATCAGAGCCGTCAGCCGCTCGCCACCCAAGACTCTTCAAGGGTGCCCCGACCTCCACCGCACCCCCCACCGCCCTTCAACATCGCCCCCTCGCCTCCGCCGCCATCCCACCACACTGGCTCAAGGCCACATCACACTACCCACCGGCCAGACCACACCCCAAGACTCCTCACCCTCCATCGCGTCCCACGCCTCAAGGCTTAATGTCAGCAAGACGCTTCGCCCTGCGTTAACCCTGTCACAGCGCCGCCTCTGCTTCAGCCAGCCCCTCCCTCCGCCAACCCCCGCCAAGGCTCCCTCCATTTCAAGACCGCCACTTCCCTTCTCATATGTGACGCCTCGATCCGGCGCGCCAGTGTCCGCCATTATTCGCTGTTGCTCCTATGTCAATCTGCTTGCATGTTGCATTTGCTATGTCATCTTTTGCATTTTATCATGTCATCATGTGCATTTCATTTTGCATACGTGTTCGCCCCATGCATCCGAGCCTTTTCCCCGTCAGTCTGCTTTTGTAAACCGCGCCCTATGTCCCCTTGCCGCCTCTCTTCCTCTTTTTGTGTGCGGGTAATAAACTTTCCAAATGGTCTTGAGGTTTGCTAAGTGGCCTTTGGTATAGCACCGTAGACCGCCTGCCACAAGTTTTCGTGCCATTTGAGGTCGTTTGATACACCAACGGTTAACCGGTAACCGCAAAGCCCTTTTTGTTTCCAGCCCAACACCCTTCCTAAGTGGCCCAAACCCATCAACCTCCTCTGCGTTTCCTGGCTGTTCGGATCACGATCAAGGGCTCAAAACCGTGACCTCATTTGGACTCTCCTAGCTCCCTCTACCTATAAATATGTGCATCTCCCAAATCCCTGCCTAACCCTTAGTCCTTCTTCCTCCTCGGCCGCCGACATCGACACCATCACGCCGGACATGTCCGCCCGCCAGTCCAATCCGAGTTCGCCATCTGTCTCGCTGCCATCGTCGTCTGCGCCCGCGGATGACTGGCATCCGCCTGGGCTCATCCCTGTCTCCCACACACGCCCGCCTGGTCAGCCCGTGATCGCTTCCGGCCACGGTCGCTGCGGCAGGGCTTTGGCTGGCCACACATCGCGCCGGCCTTCGCCTTCCGAGCTCGCCGCCGCTCGCCGCTCAGAGTCGCCTTGGCCAGACGAGGTCTCCCCAGTTTTCCGCTCTTCGCGCCCGGCCGCTTCTCGCCAGCGCTTCGGCCACCTTCTGTCAGCCAGGCTGCAGCAGCTCACGCCTCACCGGATCCGGACTTCAGGCCCAGATCCGCTGTTCTGGGTTCTCAAGGCTCTCCGACTCGCTTGCCTGCCGGGCCACGCCACCACCGCTGCCGCTGCTCGCCTGCCCTGCTCGGATCGGGAGGACGATGGTCGCTCCCCTCGCTACTGCCAGGGCTTTACAAGCCAGGCTCCACAAATGGGCCCTTTCTCGCCATCTGGGCTCGCCCATGGTGAGCAGCCCACTAATCTCGCCAGGCACGTTAGAAGCTATCCACCGCATCCTGTTTTTTCTTCGATATGTCTAAGTCCAAGATCGTTAAAATCATGCCATATTCATTGCATTACATCTCCGGTGATCCGTAGCCTGCTTTATGCCAGATAATATGTCAAATTGTTCGTCTCAAGAGTACATCATTTCGTTCCATTGCATCATTTGCATTTGAGCTCATCTTGATGCCCGAAATGCTGTTGGAAGAGGGCTTGATCGTTAGTTCCGTAATCTTATCACCGAGCTTTTTGTCATTTTTGCCATGATTTATGTGTGCATCCTATGAGTATGAGCTCTACATGAATGTTGGACTTTGCCATGCCATCTTTCCAGAGGTGTTGACCTTGTATTTTTGTGAGTTGTGTGCTGAGTGCATTGAGCTCGTGAAGTAGGGTAGTTGCTGCTTTTCCGACAGATTCTCGTTACATTTTGATGCCATGTTAACATGCTTCCACTAATCAATATATGCATAATATGGATATGCTCTATAAACATGTTTTGATATACATGTCTTGCTCTATCCATTCATGCCCTTGGTTGCAATTATAGCCTGCTGGAACATGTTCATTTTTTGCTCCAAATTGCTTGAAAATGTTTCCTATGCATTGTTTGCATGAGAGTCAATTTTCACGGGTCGGTAGTAGTTGATCCGTATGCTATGACCTTTCTCTTGCCATGCTTAGCTTCATAATCATGTCTTCTTACTGTTGGTTGCCTTGCCATGCCATGTATTGCTCTGTAGTGAGTGCATCGAGCTCACGTAACATGCCTACTGCTAACTGCTTTTGCCATGCCCAGCTTTTTCTCGCTAAGTCTGAAATCTGTAATAAAACTTGCTATGTTTACATGGGTGCCATCATTTCTAAGGTCCTTTTTGGCTTATGGTCAGTAAGGGACTATTGATATATGCTTTGAGTAGAATCATGTCATGCCTTGTTTTGCTATTATAAGTTCCTGTAGCTTGTTGTTTGATAGCTCTAAACATTGCAACCTCGATGTTATTTCTCGCTAAAGTCTAAATTGTTATTACTTGCAATATCTCCATGTCATTTTGAGCATGTTCTAGTCATTTCCGAAATAGCTCAGTGTTCATGTTTTGTTATGCTTTAAGTGTACTTCATGCCAATGCCTTTTGTTATTATGTTGGTGCTGTAGCATGCTTTTTGATGCTTATAAGATGCCTAGTTGCTGTTTTTGGACAGATTGTCGCTATGACTTGTATAGTGTGCATGTGTTGCCCTGCTGTTCGCTTTTGAGTGTGCTCTATATGAAACTTGCTTGTTTTTGCATGTAGCTTCATATTATCATGTTGCATCCTTGTTTTGGTGTGTTTGCTTGATGTTTGGGTGCATTTCGCATCAATGCCATGTTTAACTTGTTTTGCTCATATCTTCTAGGCCGTAGTCTCAATCTAATGAACTTTATATGTAACTTGACTAGAATTTCGTAGTTCATCGTGGTGCATCTTAACTTGTTGTTTAACAACTTGAACATAAGGTTTATTAAGTTCTGGACCAATTTCGAAATTTGCATACGAGGACTCACCGAATTGTTATATGTTGTTTCCGCCTCATTTAAACTTGCCTTGATGGGTTGTTCTTGTTTGCATCATCTCTTGCCATGAGTAGCTTCATGTAGCTTGGTCATGCATCATGCTTGTTGTGCATCATGCCTTGGTCATGTGTGGTGTGTTTACCTATGTTGTGTGCTTCTCCTTGTTAGTTCCTATTTCGCTATGCTCGTGAGGATTCGCTCGCTCACGCTTGGTTCGGCTTCATCCGCTCATCTTCTTCATGGACTCGTTCTTCTTCCTTGCGGATCTCGTGCAAGATGACCGCTACCCTCGATCTCACTACTATCATTGCTATGCTAGTTGCTCGCTCTTTCGCTTATGCCGAGATACCTATTACCGCTTGTCCACCATCCCAAATTGCCATGAACCTCTAACCTTGACACCATTCCTATGCAAACCGTTGTTTGGCTATGTTACCGCTTGCTCAGCCCTCTTATAGCGCTAAGTTGCAGTGAAGTTGAAGATTTCTCCATGGTGGACAGGGTTTATGTTGGGATATCACAATATCTCTTATATTATTAATGCATCTATATACTTGGTAAAGGGTGGAAGGCTCGCCTTATGCCCGGTGTTTTGTTCCACTCTTGCCACCCTAGTTTCCGCCATACCGTGTTATGTTCCCGGATTTTGCGCCCTTACGGGGTCGGGTGATTTATGGACCCCCGACAGTTTCGCTTTGAATAAAACTTGTCCAAAGAAGGCCCAACATTGCCTTTTACCATTTGCCTCACCACCACCTATCTTTTTTCCTTGGGAGTCGCTTCTCGAGGGTCATCTTTATTTCAGCCCCCGCCGCTGCTTGTCTAAGTGCTGGTTCGAACCGAGTAGATCATGGGCCCTCGGGCAACTCGAGGTTTGGTTTTACTCAGAGGATGTCTCATCCGTGTTGCCTCGAGAACGAGATATGCAGCTCCTGCCGGATTGTCGGCGATCGGGCGGCTTTGCTGGTCTTGTTTTACCATTGTCGAAATGTCTTGATGTACCGGATACCGAGTCTGATCGGAGTGTTTCGGTGAAGGTCTATTCCTTCGATGATCGCGAGAGCTTGTCATGGGCTGTTGGGACACCCCGCAGGTTTAAACTTTCGAGAGCCGTGCCCGCGTTATGTGGCGATGGGAATTTGTTAATGTCCGTTGTAGACAACTTGACACTTGATCCGAATTAAAACGCATCAACCGAGTGTGTAGCCGTGATGGTTTCTTCTCGCGGAGTCCGGAAGTGAACACGGTTTCGTTATGTTTGACGAAGTAGGTGTTCAGATCACCTCTTGATCATTGCTAGCTTCACGACCGCCCGCTTGTTTCTCTCGCCTCATTTATGCATGTTAGCCACCATACTTGCTTAGTCCCCGCTGCAACCTCACCACTTTACCCCTTCCTTTCCCATTAAGCTTTGCTAGTCTTGATACCCATGGTAATGGGATTGGTGAGTCCTCGTGGCTCACCAGATACTTCCAAAACCAGTTTGGTGTGCCTATGTTATGAAAGGCTGACGCAACCAAGCTCAAGGAGGAGCTTGATGAAGATCTTGCCTTTGTGTTGTTCCGCTCTAGTTGATCAGAGTGGAGCCCAGCTTGGGGTCGATCGGGACCTTGTCGATTTGGGGTTCTTTCTTTATTTTGGTTCCGTAGTCGGACCTTGATTGTATCCGGATGATGTAATGCTTTATTCATGTAATTGTGTGAAGTGGCGATTGTAAGCCAACTATGTATCTCTTTCCCTTATGTATTATTTGGGTTGTGATGATTACCTCACTTATGACATTGCTTTCAATGCGGTTATGCCTCTAAGTCGTGCTTCGACACGGGGAGATATAGCCGATCGAGGGCGCTACACCTCACCATCGGGTACCGCCTCTTCCAAGATGTTGAAGCGAGGTACGGCAAAAATTTCCCTTCCTCCATTTCTTTCCAAAGATGATTTGTTCCTATTCTTGAAGCGAATTTGGTGGTGGTTTAGGTTTGTCGGTGGTTCATATGGTGTAGAAGATGCTTAGAAATGGAGTTGTACTAGTGTTTTTAGTATCGCTTAGGCGTAAACAACAAAGTTTGGATTCAGATTCTATTATGAATAAGGACAAAGTGACTAGCTATTAAATTCAGGTTGTATATTGTGTGAACTGGATTGTTACAGAATATTGAGTGTGAAATCCCATGCCTAATTTTATTGGGTTATGGTGATACACTTTTTGTTTTAGTGAAATCCCATGCCTAATTTTAGTGAGAGTCTCAAGAAGCAAGCAACCAAATAATTTGCCACTTTGTATTGTTGATTTCTCTCAAGTGTTCGCCTCGGGTCAGAGTTCGGTTTAGTTTAGTTGATCTCGCTTCACCACCAGCACCTTCTTGCAATGACATGCTCACAAATTGATCTATTTTGCCATCTTCTCTCAAGGCTAGTTCAGTTGTAGGCAATAGTTTCCATTTAGTTGTCTTCAAGTTCTGTTCTGGGCAAGATTTTGCAATTCGGTTTAGTTCAGTTAGGGGCAACAGTTGCCATTTAGTACAATTTAGATTATGCACATGCAAAGGTTGCCATTTTGTGGAACATTCAAGTAAATATGCACAATTTGGAACTTAATAATTCTTGGTCAATATTGTTGCATTTATCCTCTAATGATTTATTGGTGATGACCACAATATTATCGCTAATGTACCTATGATCAATTTGAAACATGAGCATTACTAATTGGTCTCTTCGCTGCTTATCGAGATGGGGAGGCCGCCACCGCAGTCGCGCCTCGCCACACCGAGTACGAAGTTGATGCTTTCGAAGTTCTTCACTATCATACCGAGAATTCCTCCAGAGGCGTATATAAAAGGAGAGATCTCCCTTCACACATATCTTTATGATAACTCTATTGTTTGCTACATCACTCCTTGACCCACGCCGCAGAGCTGCCCGACACTATTATGAAGATGCCGGACGGCCATCGGCTAAAGAAAGTGAAGCTATGACAAGCCAGCAGGGCTTCGCAGCATTGGGACGGAGTTGGTGATCGTGCACGCCACATGTACCGTGTCGTGGCTCGGAGCAGTTCTACAGCGCTTCACGACCCGCACGGGTACTTCCTTCTTCAGTACGACGATGATGCCATGCTCACCGTGAAGGTGTTCAACACAACTATGTGTTGTATGCGCTACAAGGATGACGATGATGCCAAGACGCTCGCCTCTTCTTCCTCTACATTTGGCTTTGTCTCACATCAATTGTTAACGGTCATTATTGCATTTGGTCGTAATGGGAGCAGCAAGAATGACTGCATGCACAGCCAAAGCAAAGACTGACTGCTACAAGAAAAGCAGCAGCGAGGATGATCCAGAATGGAGTGGGGAAGAGGAGCATAGTGGGGATGAGGAGGTGCAGCCGACGATGGCAACAGATGGTGGTGGCCGAGGATGACCTAGCGATGGTGTCAGCTCAAGATGGCCTCACGATGGTGGTGGTGCCGACAATGACCTCGATGGTGGTGGCACCGGCGATCCCACAGCCGGCGACATGACCATGCCAATTGTAGAAGACTACATCCCACCGCCTCCACCGCTGGCCGCTTGGCGCATTAGGATGAGGAAGGAGAAGGAGAAGAGGGAGGAGGGGTGAACTATGTCGTGTATGTTAGATCTCCAAAATGATCTATATATACTTAGCTTTGTTTCTCCAAATGACATAAGTTAGCTCTAATATGCTAAGTTAGCTCTAATATGCCTAGTTTCCTAGGTTTGCATAATAACCTTGCTAACCTCATAAATGTCATAAACTTAGCTTGTCAGTTCTCTAAAATGACACAATAAGCTTAGTTAGGGTCAAAAATGGCATAATTAGCTACCCAAGCTAAAATGGCATTTTTCCTCTTATTTAGCCTATTTAGTCCATTTATGACATAATTTAGCCTATTTAGTCCACAAATGACATAATAAGATCAAGATCAAGGAAGAGGAAGAAAAGAAGAAGAAGAAGAAGAAGAAGAAGAAGAAGATCTTCTTCTTCTTCTTCTTCTTCTTCTTCTTCTTCTTCTAGTTTTCTTCTTCTTCTTCTCCAAAATGAAGTTAGCTCTAAGTTAGCTCTAATATGCTTAGTTACCTAGGCTAGTTCACTCAAAAATAGCATAATTAGCTAGGTTAGCTCCATTTTACCAAGTATGCTAACTTCTCCTTCTTCCTCTTCTTCTTCTTCATTTTCTTCTTCTTCTTCTGATTCTAGTCTTCTTCTTCTAACTTTCTTGTTTCCCATTTTGCAGATTTAATTCACTGTATGGAAGCTTGCATGGATGGAGTGCTTGTTTCTGTTCTTCTTTTCGCTTGTATCGATGAAAATGTGGAACTTGTTATGGATGCATGGAACAATGTGTTGGATGAACATTGTGATATTACGTAATATGTATGGATGGAACTGTGTTTATGTATGTATGTTGTCATGGGTGGAGCTATGTGTTGATACATCATATGTCTCACAGTTCGTGAAAATATATATATATATATATATATATATATATATATATATATATATATATATATCTGTGTGAATTTCGTGAAATTAAATGGATATAAATAAAACAGGGATATATAGTTTTTATCAGTCTCGCCAGCAGAAGCAAAGAGACACGTGGCAGCCACCAGAGAACCGGGAACATTGGCTGCCTATCTCGTCACTTTGTCGCTCGCTGGCAGACGCATAGCCGCCACGGCAGCTTCCCACCGATGGCCTAGCTGAGCTTTTTGTCGCCTATCACTGACAAAGAAAGAGCACCGCTAACCCCTAACGGCTCTCACCCCACCCCATCGTTGCCGCTTCTTTGTCATCTCGCTGCCTCGATGGCGATGGCACATCTTTTGTCGTCTGCTTTAAGAAGCGGACGGTAAAGAAGGCCTTTGTTGGCACGTGTTTAGATGGATAGTTTGCCGTTCGGGATTCAGGTTTTGCCGCTCGCCATGGCGACGGCAAAGAAGCTGATTCCAGAGTGGCATGGTAGAGCGCTTTGTACTTTATTTTATTTTAATTTCGATAAAGTACACATTTATTCGGAGAAGGGCGGAAACAGCAGCCCAATAGTATAGTATTAAAAACATCAAACATGTAATGATGATATCGATCAACGATGCTCGAATATATCTTGGCCTCCGTGAGCCCGCCTGTGTTCTCGCCTCGCCTTTCTCAAGGAACAGCGCTGGCCATTTTGCCGCCAATTGAGATCGGTTTGCTCACACTCCAGCCATACATGTCGGTGATATGCCAAGAGGAGGTGCGCTGACCCATCGCCATACACGCATTTCTGGTTTTGCACCTTCATACTACTCCTTCCTCCGTCACGCTTTACATGTATGCACTTCATTATGATGCATTTCTCCCAATGCATTTCCACCACCAGAGAGACTTTAAACATATTTGGTTTAATGCTCAATTAATTAGGGCGTGGTAACCGCAATCAAGTCCACAATTTTCTCTCAAGGTACTATTGAGTGAGAGGTGCATGCATGTGTGTACGGGTGGAAGCATCGATGCATGTGTGTACGCATTATTTCCTCTAGTAATAGACGCCGTGCTATAACTACCAATGCTATTTTTCAGGCTGATCTCTAGTCGCTTTGGTCCCGTGAGATTTTTTGAAGCGCCTATAAATAGTGATGGATGGAGTAGTATGAGCAGATTCAAAGAAGAGTGTATTGGTGGTTGCTTCTTCCGAGCAACTTATAGTGGGAAAGTTGGGGCTTATGATTAGACTACTCATTACTCACTATTATGCGGTGCAACAACCGGCTGAGTCTCCCATGCGGTTGTGCACTACTCCCTCGGTTCTTAATATATTCGGAGTATTTGTCTTTCTAGAGATTTCAACAACTAACTAAGCAAAATGAGTGAATCTACACTCTAAAATGCCCATTTGAAATTTGTAAAAAGACAAATATTTAGGAACGGATGAGTATAATTTTGTGCATGGCACATGGACCCGGATGCTGAAGAGGCTTCTAGCAATGCTATCAAGCTTCCAGCATTTGTTTACATAATTGACATACTATACAAATAATTTTCAAATGACATGAAATTGTACAATTTCTGAGCTTTCAGCTTTTGTTTCATGTGTCTTGCCATCGATGCTCTTTCGGAAACAATAAAAAACTAACTTCCTTGCTAATGCATCTCAATGATTAGCAGATCAGAGCTAATATTCACATGACAATCAAGACAAAGTTGTGAGAAGGTGTTAAATTAAAATTGATCCATGCTTTCATTGGCACCAACGCCCCCTGCTCGCTCTAAATCAACAAGGCATGTTGGGAAAAAATTAGCTGTCTCGAGCATGCAACATTCCGATCATTTTGTGTAGTTCCACTAAAATAGAGTTGAGCGCCTGCTCCAAAGATATTAAGTGTGATTAATAATAAAGGACAACTGATGAAATAATAAACACACAAATAGAAGCCGGTCACCTTTGCAATCTCTTAAGACTAACTAGTTGGAGAAGATTAGGCTTGGAGTTGGATGAGGAGGATAGAGCAAAACCAATCTCCCTTTGTGCAATCGCAGTGAAATGTAGAGACATTGCCCATGTGACATTTTAGTACAATTGCACAAAACACTCTTAATAAAAAAGTGATACAGTTCACCAAAAGGTCGCAATAGCAACGAGGTGAAATGGATAGCCTTGTTTGCAAAAAATAGGTAGAAAGGAAACAATTACTGGCCAATAACAGTTGATGAGACATGCGACAACAAAAAAGAAGCATATTCCTTATCCTAAGGAAGATAACAACACGGTTGTGTTTGTTAAAATGGTGTGAGGACGAGATTGCAATATGGAAAGTACGCCTGACGAGCCACGCTTTGGGCAAAGAACTATGGAAGATCCACATGCAAGATTTTCCACATGCAGCGACGGGGAGACGGACAAAGGAGCAAGGCCGAGGGGATACCGGGGTCAACGGATGTACTAGGTGAGCAGCGTAAGGTGGATCTGCCCATAATGCGGCAGCGAAGGGTGGCATAGGCCCTACTGCTGGAGCTTGGTCGAGAGAACGATGGGTACCACAGATCGTGATGTTGCCTCGGCGCCGTCGAACGGGAACGATGCACATCCTCCCTTTCGCAGGAGGACAGATGCGCCGGATCTGACCAACAAAGGATGAGAGAGAGGCCACCGCCACCTCGTGTGAGATACTCAAGAGAGACAAACCCAAGCAGCAGGCTCCATTGTATATAGTGGAGTGGACTACCTTTTTCTCCATAAAATCGCTTTATATTCTGCATGCGCTATTGAGCGCTATAACTTTATTTAAAAATAACGCGCCAACGCATCAAGTCAAATTTTGCTTCATGCACGCTGGTACACGACCTTCGAGGTAAACAACCGCCACACGCTGCTCAAATTAGCACGCGGGCTGCCATTTCATGCGTAAATAAGCTCCACCGTACCCGCTGCAGGTGTTGCTGGGCACAAAGCGTGAGTACGCAGCACCTATTCTCTTCGTACATACACCACCTATGTGGGTTTATGTGAGAGAGATACAAACATAGGGAGATATAGTGTGGGTTCGTGAGTGTTTTTTTTGTGGAGGGGGGGTCAATCAAAAAATGTAACATATGCAATGTGTGTGAAATAGAGTCCTGGATATATCATATATATAGAGGGGGTGATCCATGAGAAGAGAGTGGAGGTATCATCGGCTTGAGGTATCCATAGAATCAAAGAGAGGGGTGATGTGTGTGTGCACACGGATCGATAAAGAGTGCCATCAAATTTGTGTGTGCCCACGCCAAAGATATAGAGTGGCTGGCCCATCGAACATGAGAGGGGACATGTGCAGTTTGTTCCTATGGCATGGATACCTCACCTACAGCCCTCGACTATCGTGTGTGGTGGGGGAGGCCTAATTAACTATAGAGGTACAATGGCTAGTGTATGTGGGAGGAGGAGAGAGGCCCACCTTATGTTTTAAGGAGATCGGTCGGCATCCATGCATACGCAGTAGGAGGAATAAGGTTGGGAGAGAGAAAGAGCTAGAGTGTTGGAGGGGGTGGTGGAGTTGCTTCTAACAAATGGTGGGAGAGGCTTGCTAGACAAACGAAGGGCACCAGATATCAATAAGAGAGGAGATGGTTACTCGTCTGGCACGCAGTGCAGTGAGAGATGGGTCAGAGGCATGCACGAATGATGAGGGGGCGATATAATTGTGGTAAGCAAAAGTAACTACATAGGAAGATCAATCGCCCTTTGTCGAGAAAGGAAAGACATAACTTGTGAGGTACGCCGATCAATGGGTGGGGAAAATAGTTAAAGCTTCCACCAAGGTATATGTAGGGAGATTGATCGGTATACATGCATGTATGTGTTAGAAGCAAATAAGGCCTGGGGAGAAGGATAGAGAGAGAGGGATGCATCTAGGAGGTGGTGCGAGAGGCATACTATATCGAGCGGGAGGAGTGTACGAGTACGAGATCTATGAAAAGAGTGGTGGCAATGAGTCATGGACGGTGATAAGAGAAGAGGGGAAGCTTGTGTTTGTGGTAGGCACACCTGGCTAGAGAGGCATACCGATCGATGTCGGCCGCAAAGAAGGAGCTAGGGGGCCTACACACACCATGAGTGAACGACTTAAAGTGAAAAGAAAAATTTGCTGATGGAGCTAGAGAATGCCGAGGAGGGTGAGAGGGATGCGGGCGTGCATGAACGAGAGAAAGTTAGCGCTAGCTACAAAGATAAGAGGATTCTGTGGTGTTAAAGATTAATAGAGATCATAATTCATTATAAAAAGTGAATTCAATATTTGAAGAATTTATCATAGTGTTCTAAACCGACGATGCGTGAATATATATAACGGTGATACACATGGTGTGGTTATGAACATGTTATACTACATATAATATATTTTATCTCTACTCTTATAAAAACAGAGTTGTTAATGATGGTGTGCCTGCCATCCTGCAATATAGGCCATCCGATTTATATCTGAAGGATAGGAAGGAAACTATGGCAATTTTGAAAAAAGATACCCACACCCCACTCCATATTTGCAAATAAGGCTTCCCCTTGATCATGTTGATGTTCCGTGGAACTAATGGGCATCTTGCTAGTACTACATATAATATATAGAACATTAATTATAATTTGAGCTAATGTGTGGCTTTTGCAGCTCTGTAATAAATACTTGTCATAATGTAGGGCGGCACAATACTTTGTGTGATAAGCACGGTGTACGATGGGACATGGTTTAGATTATGAATATATAGTTAGTACATCAAATGCACTATTGTTTGGAATCAACATCAAGTGTATTCAAAAAATTGAATTCGAAGTTCATATAGTACACATATTTCATATCTATCTCTATAGTAATCATGTGGTGTGTTGTTAAGGTAATACACGGATGATGGTTGAAGTTGGCAACAATCATGATTGTAGATTCTTATTGAAATAGAGAAACATATTGAAATTCAGTTCAATTGAGCGTGATACGCCTTCAACGTATCTATAATTTTTTTTATTGTTCCATGCTATTATATTATGCATCTTAGATGTTTATATGCTTATATGCTATTTTATATGATTTTTGGGAGTAACCTATTAACCTAGAGCCCAAAGGCCGGGCCGCTTTTTTCCTTGTTTTTTGAGTTTTACAGAAAAGGAATATCAAACAGAGTCCAATTGATGTGCCAATTTTTGATAATTTTTATGGACCAAAAGAAGCCCCAGAAGTAAAAGAGTTGGGCCAGAAGAGTCCCGAGCTGTCCATGAGGGTGGAGGGCGCGCCCTACCCCCTGGGCTCGCCCCCTATCTCGTGGACACTCGGAGACCCCCCCCCCTGACATCAGACCGACGCCAAAAATTCCTATAAACACATAAACCCCCAAAACATAACCTGGATCGGGAGTTCCGCTGCCACAAGCCTCTATAGCCACCAAAAACCAATCGGGAGCCTGCTCCGCACTCACCGAGGGGGAATCCATCACCAGGGCCATCTTCATCATCCCGGTGCTTCCATGACGAGTAGGGAGTAGTTCACCGGGATGAGGGTATGTACCAAGAGCTATGTGTTTGTTCTCTCTCTCATGTTCTTGATTTGGCACGATCTTGATGTACCGCGAGCTTTGCTATTATAGATGGATCTTATGATGTTTCTCCCCTCTACTTTCTTGTAATGGATTGAGGTTTTCCTTTGAAGTTATCTTATAGGATTGAGTCTTTGAGGATTTGAGAACACTTGACGATGTCTTGCATGTGCTTATCTCTCGTGACAATGGGATATTCACGTGATCTACTTGATGTATGTTTTGGTGATCAACTTATGGGTTCAAGGACCTTGTGAACTTATGCATAGGGGTTGGCACACATTTTCGCCTTGACTCTCCCAGAGAAACTTTGGGGCACTCTTTGAAGTTCTTTGTGTTGGTTGAATAGATGAATCTGAGATTGTGTGATGCATATCGTGATAATCATACCCATGGATACTTGTGGTGACATTGGAGTATCTAGGTGACATTAGGTTTTGGTTAATTTGTGTCTTAAGGTGTTATTTTACTATGAACTCTAGGGTTGTTTATGACACTTATAGGAATAGCCCAACGGATTGATCGTAAAGAATAACTTTGAGGTGGTTTCGCATCTTACAATAATCTCTTCGCTTGTTCTCCGCTATTAGTGACTTTGGAGTGACTCTTGTTGCATGTTGAGGGATTGTTATATGATCTAATTATGTTACCCTTGTTGAGAGAACTTTGCACTAGTGAAATTATGAACCTATTCCTTGTTTTGAAGCATTGCAATACTGTTTTGCTCACTTTTGTTACTAGTTACCTTGCTGTTTTTATATTTTCAGATTACGTAAACCTATATCTACCATCCATATTGCACTTGTATCACCATCTTTTCGCCGAACTAGTGCACCTATGCAATTTACCATTTGTATTGGGTGTGTTGGGGACACAAGAGACTCTTTGTTATTTGGTTGTAGGGTTGTTTGAGAGAGACCATCTTCATTCTACACCTCCCATGGATTTATAAACCTTAGGTCATCCACTTGAGGGAAATTTGCTACTGTCCTACAAACATCTGCACTTGGAGGCCCAACAACGCCTATAAGAAGAAGGTTATGAGTAGACATCACAATGTAGTATAAACATTTGGAATGCACTAAAATGTTGGTATGAGTAGGTTACATGCATTATACAGCCAGCAAAAAAATTTAATTGACATAACATGGATTCATATTCTCCTTCCATCTATATAGGCATGATGTGTTTTTAGGACCGCTTTGACTATTGACAAGATTAATAGTACATGACATGCAGATTGTGAAAATATATCATTGAAAGCTCCTTTCACACATGAATTTAACGGTGTGCTTTGTGTAAGTTGCATGTCATATATTATTGCTCTAATATTTGGTCAAAGTTAGCCTCAAAAACACATTAGGCCCTATATAGATGGAACGAGGGAGTAGCTTTGAATAGCATTTGTATAGTAAAATGGGACAAGACTCTCTTTTGTGTGGTGTGAATAGTTTTATTTTTATTTTTATTTCGCTATGGAAGTGCGAGTTGATTTGGTACGCATAAGTACAATATTACATGTTAGGCTTGTCCCTAAAATTCAACCAAAGGCTTTGTTATATCCCTAAAAATTCAGATATCGTGCTCACAAAATTGGCGCTTTCACAACCCGCTACTTGCTATCTCGAATTACAACGCGCGAAAACTCCCTCCACCTGCCAAATCCCGACACGCTAAATCCCCTTCTAACACCGAGCCGAAGGGCCGCAAGTTCAAATTGGTGGGGGTACTTTTGTAACACACCCTACATTTTTGGACAAGCGCCCCTAAGTCATGGTTCCTCCCATCGCCTCCTTTTCGCCATTCAAAATCCCAGCCGCCATAACCTCTCCGCTTCCACCGTGAAACCCCACCTCCCCGTCCGCCACCTCACCGCCGCCACCGAGCCTCTTCCCCAATGATGTCGCCCACCGCAATAGCTCGACGTCCTCATCCACCTCCCGTGATGAGGATCCGTAATCCATCTCATCATCCCGCCGTTCAAGAGTCTCTGCCCTCCACCTCCAAGGAGCTGCTCCGATGATCACCTCTTCTATCGCAGCTTCTCCATCCCCACAGCGCTGCATTAAATCGCTTCCACCGAACCATGATCATCCTCACCGACTCATCGGATGAAGCCTGTGCCTACTCAGCGCCACCAAAGAGATTATACACTCATCGAATCACACCTTCTCCTTAACTCGACCTCCCGCCGCCGATGGTGCTCCATCCCGACCCCATGGAGAGGCTACTCAAGTCGGCGCCACAGCAACATATCCATGATGGCTCTCCCATAGTGTGAGGCCCCTTCAGTGGCGCATCCATACCACCGGATCATCGCTGTTCTGCCCGACTCGCCTCCTCGCAGCTACTGCTGTTCGACTCGATCGTGCATCGCATTACTCCCTCGCCAGGCCGCTCTCTCCGATGAAGCTACACTTTAGTCGATCGAATCGACTTTTGGGTCAAAGCGATTGTGGGGTGGGGGCTTGCCGGAGTTAAGGAAGAACCACCAGCAGCGGGAGGGGGCTCGCTAGAGAGGTACCCCACTATCTATCTTAGGGTTCAGGTGGGGTGGTGGTCGCCAGCGGGGGGAGCACGGCGGTGGGCGGTGGGGATCGCCGCCAAGAAAGCTTGGCAGGGGGGGTGGCTAGAGGGCTGGCTGGGCCGGCGGCAGACCGGCGGTGGGGAGTTGTTTCGGGATGGCAAGGCGGCGTGGGGGCCGGCGGTTTGGCCGGTGGTGGCTGGTGGCTCAAGGGGGTGTAGGTTGAAGATGAACCGCAGGCCCTCCCTAAACTACATGTCAAGTGCCTCTCTGCTACCATTGCGCTCCGGCCGGCAAGAATATCTCAGATTCCATAGTAAATTTCAATTTCGACAGTTAAGTTCAGAGTCAACACTTTTACCTCATCTGTTGTAGTCAGGTGGTTTGGTGATGTAAATTTTACATCTATTTTGTATCATCTATTGGAGATGCTATTAGAATCCCACTTGATATTAACGATGTCTGTCTTGTGCTTCTTCAGCCTTGACGTCTTACGGCTCACCGGAGCTGCTCCAACGACAGAACGATCCATCACAATAGAGCAGTGCCCTGGACGCCATCTACAGATTCCTCAGATCTTCCTCCACACCTCCGACAGCCACCTGTGCCTCAACTTCTTCAGTGACCAACCCAATGATGATGAGGTCGACACGGCTATGGCAAAGAGATTGTACACTTGTTGCATCACTTATTACTCTATATTCATGTCGATCCATTAGGGCTATTTTGGTTCAACCGAAAAACATAGCAATAGGAAATTTTCCTATGGCACTCTACTATTCATTTATTCATGCATTTGTTGAAAGGAATGGATCAAAACATCCACCTGGACCTAATTTTCAAATACCTATGCATGAAAACAAGACCAAGTGTATTAGTGGCAGAATAACATTCTAACTATACACGCTTTCATATGGTTTCACTTTATTTTGGCCATGTTTCTTTGCATTCCTCCGCTTCTTCCAATTCGTGAACCAAACACCAAAGTTGATGAAATCATGTGTTTACAAATGCTCCGCTTACCATGTGCATTCCTATCCTATTCCGGTGTTTTTCCTATCCCTGCATTTTTAGAACCATGCAAGCCAAATGAGCCCTTACAGAATTACTTCAGTTACAGCTAGGTGTCGAAGAAAACTTTGTGTGGTCTGTCCTGCTCCTGCCGCGACGTCGTCCACCTCACCTGAGCTACTCCATCAAAAGAAGCATCCACCAAACCAGACATCACGACTTCTGACCATCTTTCGCCGCCTCGGATCTCCTTCCCTGCCGCTGGCACCCACCACAACGGCATCACCATCATCGACTCAACAGATGAACCTGAGGATACATGGGTCCACAAGAGAGGTCGCACTTTTTTCTGCTTATGTTATGCTTTGCTTAATATTACCAGCTACTTTATTGTCCTGTTCACCTCTTAGACTCCAAGTCAGGTCCAAATTGATGTTCAAACTTGAGTTCTAAATTAGTTGTGGGGCACATATCAAGGCAACAATGAATAGTATCTCTGTCTAATATCTTGTTCACCTAGGGTATGCCTATGTTGTTCATCTTGGGTGGGAAACAAATAGTAAAGCAATCATCATCTGTTTTTTATTAAATTAAAGCAATCATCAGCCTGCTATCATTATTTTTGGATCCATCCACTAGTTGTTACCATTACTCTAGATTTCTGCATGCTCTCCTTACATAATCTCACTTATTTTTTGTATGCATGTTAGATATTGTACACAGTCATGTTGAACATGTAGAGAAAAAGAGAAGAGTTTTGCGCGGCAATACCATGTCATGCAAACATCGCTCCATGGTGGGTTCAATGGCAAATCCTCCCCCCTCTCCAGATTGTAATCCAGGAAGATATCTGCTCGAGGCGGATTCGCATTTAGTGGCTACTCCTATTTACCCCCCAAGGTGTTTGGTCTAACTTGGCATGGTGATGTTAGTCATATCATGCATATGTTGCCTTGCAGTGCCTACTTTGGACATCATATATGTCATCTACTTAGTTTAGACATGTTCTGTAATGCCACCTGTTTAGTTTCAATATCATATATGGGAATTATGCGCCTCATGTCTTTTAGCCGCAATAATATATGTGAAATGTGCAATGCCATCCTGCTTAACTGCATCATATATTTGATCGACATTCAGCCCATCCTTTTCTTCATTAAATTTCCATTTGTCGACAATGTTTGTACATTAAACTACTCTTCCCTGTGAATCAGCCATTTGAGTGGGTGATGGAAAAATCGAGTGAAAACAAGGCCTTCAGAGCAAATAGTGCTACCCGTCGAAGCAGATCTCTTATTGGGTCCCAATAGCTCCTCACAGCTGGATTTAGAGACAGATGACCAGTCCTATTCCCCTACCGAGGTGTATGCTCTAACTTGGCATGGTTCTACTGCTCATATCATGCATATGGTGTCTTGCATTGCATAGTTTAGACATCATATACACAATATTCAACACCATGTTCTTAGTTCAAACATCATACATGTGAATGCCCTCCGCTTAGCATATAAATCACATGTGTGAATTAAATCATGCGATCCTGGTTACTTAGATAACATGTATGTGAATTATGTCATGTGATCCTATTTAGTTAGTCATCATATCTTTGAATTATGTTATGCTATGCTATCCATTTTAGATAGACATCATATATGTGAAATTATGTCATGCTATCCATTTTAGTTAAACAATATACATGTCAACTATTTAATGCCCTCTTTCCACACTATCTATTGCATCTATCTCTCATACAATGTCTCGACATTCAACTATGTTTCCTGCTTATCAGCCATTTGAATTGGAGCGGTGATGGCAGATTCAGCGGAGTAAAACACGGTCTTGAATAAAACAAGGCTACCTCTGGTGGAGATAGCACCCGTTTGTACATGCATGAGAACCAGCCCTACCACACATAACCCATCAGAGATTTTACCCCTACTACGATGGACAGAGAACCAGCTTCACCCAATCTAACCCCAACCCCAAAGCAGATAGTAACCCAGCTTCTTGTTGACACAACACCATCTCCACCATGATCTCCTAAACAAGAGTAGTTAGTAAGCTCCAGTCCCCAAAGCGCCAAGATTACTACGCGAACCCTAACTCCACCAGCTAGTACACATATTCCTATGGAGGAAGCACAACCAACCATTCAGAGTTTAGCATCTATCGATTTAATGTTGTTAAATCCTATGTGCGTGTCTTCCCATCATGGAAATATTATAATCAAGATGAAGGAAAATGCCCGTTGTGTGTTTGTCCAGAGTTATGTAAGTAATGTTATTCATGGCAATTACCTTGCTTTGTCCCATACATTCTACCTCCATGATGATTAAAATACAACAAATTTTCCCATTTTTCTCTATAGAGAAGGACCGATTTGGAAACTCGTGATGAGGTAACCTATGCTAATACCTCTACTATCTTCAAGAATGTTTGGTGGCAATATTGAATTACTCAAGAAAACGATTAACGGCAAAGAAACTCATCAAATTCCCTTTACGCTCTCCCGAGACACATTTACTTGACGATGATTGGGAACGCTTTGTTCTTTATTGGTCCCAAACCAAGAATGTGGTAAGCTCTATGAGCTCATTTTATTTTAAGTACTATATGCTTGCGCCTTCATCAGACTGCTCATGTAGAACAAGTGCTTAAACCTCAAGAACAATTGTTCTCATTTAAGATTCCATTGCTATCGCATACCGCTTTTGCTCTTGTATCACCGTGATTTACTCGCATAAACTTATTTTTAAATTGAACGATCCAATGGAAACTCCAATGGCACAACATGTATGTTTACACACGCTTTTAATAGGTTTCTTATAAATAGCTCTGTTGGTTTCAATTTCAATTGTGTATACAGCTGACTTATCATATCATGCACATTACTAGCATCATAACAGGCCAGAGTGTTGTTGTACATGTAGACCCGTGGTACCCATCTCAAATCTTGGTGTGTCGTGTAGTTTCCTCATGCTTGGTATTCTTTAGTGCTGCTTTCTTGAACTCGATATGATTTGAACCGTGTCTCTATTTTGATTTGGCAAGACAATGTAGTGACATAGGACATAGATATATGTTTGTTTGATGCTTTTGTAATGTACTACTTGGCAATAGAAGACTTGGTAGTTTAATCTTGTCCACCTTAATAATGAACTGTTCACCAAATGAGTTTCATATACTAGTACATGCTAAACCTGTTATGTGTCCGCTTGTTTCTTCTCTTAGAATGCCGATGTAATATTGGGGAAGAGTGCCTTATTAAGTAATGATAAAGGAAGTAATGTAGATAAGGTTCAGATCGTGAGACATCCTTGTTGGTCTCCACAAAGTCGATAAAACAGCTAAGGAAAACTATCTTGAAGACAAGGAGGCAACCCCAAAGTCATGTCTTGGTTTATCGCTCGAAAGCATCGCCACTACCTCTTGCACAAGCTATTCAAACTCACTATCTGAATCAGTTCGGTTTCTTGAGTCTCAACTACATGTCAAAGACATCGATCACCGTGGATGCATAAGAAGCGAAGGATCATGATGTCCCTCGAGCATTCAGATGCATACTTTCTCGTGCAACAACAAGCGTTGGCGGAATTTAGCGCCACACAGACAAAGCTAATAAGCTTGCTGCTTATTGCCAAAGATGGTGGATACCAAGGATAACATTTCTTGAGCTCTTCCGGTTGTTTCGCTTATGGACTTGTTTTGTTATGCCGCTGCTTATTTGCACCGTGGCCAATTTTGACGGCCAAAGTATGTAATATGCAGCTTTGTTCCCTATATTTGCACTAGTGACGAACTTTGATGCCCAGTGGATGTAATATGTGTAATAGCTGTAATAGGCTAGCATTAGTTGCTTGCTTATTTATTTCCTTATTGTCTTGTTTAGTTGTTTGCTTGTAGTCACTGCAGTTCTTTTTCCGCATTTTTCTAGTGGCCATAATAACCTATTTTTGGTAACTAGGCCACAATAATCATGGCCACACACGGATTGTTGTAACCATGGGCCTCTCATGGGTCAGAGGATCCATGGGCCTTCTACGGCCCTAGGATCCGTGGGCCTTCTACGAGTCGAGGAACCATGGGCCTTCTATGGGACGAGGATCCATGGGCCTTCTACGTCAGAGGACCATTGGTCTTCTATAATGAGGATCCCACAAATGGGATGAATGTAACCACGGCCAAATTTGGCCCACAAATGGAATAGGCCAAGAATGCATCAGAATTCAATCAAAATATACAAATGAGCCTAAGAATAAATGGGCCCTTAGAAGGTCGAAGTTAACACGGCCGAAACGGCCGCATGTAATAATGGGTCGTTAATGGTATAAAGTGATACACTATTCATTATGGGTCGGCCATCTCGGTCTTTAATGGCTGAGTTACAAAGGGCCTCATATGGGCCGAAGAAATCATGGGCCATACATGGGCCGTAAGTTACAACGGGCCGAATCATATTGACGGCCCAGATTAAGCCATCGGGCTTAATTCTATAGGCCGTAACGGGCCGGAGTTAGCCGCCGTAATTAGGCAATATATGAACAGCTGTTAACAGCTTCGTGGGCCAGCCCTTTACCTTTTGACCAAGTCAAATGGGCCGACCTTTTCACCGAAATGGGCCTTCATAGGTCGTAAGCACGGTCGACGATCATAGGCGCCTCGTCCAATGAGTGGATGACATCTGTCCCAACGGTGATCCAACACGTGTTTCTCCGCCAATGAGAATTTTACACGGAAAATCCCCATTTATTCGGCTGTTAATGGGTTATCGGATCCAAAACCGACCCGATAGCTTAACGGCGACTGTTATGGTAGACGCCATGTGTCGGTCACCCTTGACGAAAGCACTTCTATGATGCACGATTTATCGTCATGGAAGTGGGCACTTCCATGATGATAATTTTGGTAATGTCATGGAACACTTCACGACAAAGACATGTATGACTATCTTGATTCTCATAAAATCGCTATGGATGTACTTGCATGATGTAAAAACGTGACTCCATCCGTGACAAACACGTATCATCACCAAGTGTATTTTTTGTAGTGTATGAGGTTGTCCGCTGATTGTTGCTGGTATCCAAGGAGGAGAATAATGGTCTACTGGATCCCTACTCTGAATCTGAGGTTGAAGTGGCGATTACATCGATGAAGCCGGATTTGGCCTTGGGACCGGATGGGCTTCCCGTCCGATTCTTTATGAAATTCTATAAAGTCATCAAAGGGGTGGTGATGGCTATTTTTCGGGACTTCTTTTTGGGAGTGATAGATGCTTTCTGGCTTAATTATGGTGTCGTTATGTTGATCCCCAAAGTAGTGGGGCAATCGACATCCGCAAGTTCTAGCCGATCACTGTTATTAACATGATCTTTTGTATTCTGGCCAAGGTGCATGCCATTAGGGCGGTGCCTGTCATCGCTAGGATTACTCATTTGAATCAATCATACTTCATTTAGAGTCAGTTGATCCATGATGGGGTTTTGGCTCTTCATGAGATCATTCATGAAGTTATGTCAAGGCAGTTTTCACTGTAATTGTTTTTCATAAAGACTATGATACGCTTAGTTGGGACTTCTCGAAAATCTCATGCGCGTAAAAGCTTCAATTATAGATAGATTACTAGAATTATGCAGCTAATCGGTATTGAGCACACCGCCATCGACATTACTAGAGAGACGGGTCCATTTTTAAGCCCTCAAGGGGTGTGAGGCAAGGTGACCCGCTTTCCATTATTGTTTAATGTCGATGTTGATGGGCTCACGTCATTATGGATGTGGCTAGGCGCAAGGTGTCATTTAAGTAGGGGCGAGGTGGGTAGCACACTTGATTGCAAGAGGTAGAGTCCCGCACTTGCAATATGCGGACGATAAATTGTTCGGCTTGATGAGGCCTCCGTGCACCTCGACTACTAGGGCCGTTATGTGCTCCTCAGTACGGAGGGAGCGCTCCATATTTCCATTTACTGTGATGACGCCACGCGGCCTAGGCATTTTGAGCTTTAAATAAGCATAGTGCAGGACTGCATTAAAGTGGGCGAAAGCAGTTCGTCCAAGCAATGCATGATAACCACTGCAAAAGGGACGATGTTGAAGATCAATTCTTTGCTTCGGAAGTTGTCTGGAGAGCCGAATACTACTTCTAGTGTTAAGGAGCCCGTGCAGCAGGCCTCCATGCCGGGTATCACTCCTTTAAAGGTAGTGTTACTAGGCTTGATTCGTGACGGGTCGATACCCATTTTACGGACAGTATCATGATAGATCAAGTTAAGACTGCTGCCGCCATCCATAAGGACTCTAGTGAGATGGTATTCACGATGATAGATCAAAGATTGTGGCAACCGAACCTCCATGACACATACCGTTGGGTGGTCCTCGTGATCAAAGCTGATCGACAAGCCGACCATGGGTTGAATTTGGGGCTACAGCACTCTACGGCGAGACGCCCCTTTAATGCACGCTATGCCCCTCTTGGGGATGTGGGTGACATAGATCATGTTCACCGCTTTCACCTCTGGGAACCGCTCGCCTCAAGTTGTTCACCGACGGGCTCATCGTCATTCTCGCTGGAGGTCCTTTCCCCTTATGTTCAAGTGTTTAATTTATCATCTCGCTTGAAAACCCAGCAATTTTATTGGTGTGATTGGCAGTGCTTGTCGGGGTGCCATGAATCGCAAGGCCTCTCGAGGATTTTCTCCAAGTTGATGGATCATCATTGTCGCTTTGAAAGACTTCTTCCGCCGACCGGTTTGGAACCACTAAACCGCATTGACCGTCAGATTCATCGCTTTCGTCGTTATTGTTCTCGACGCTTTTTTTGTTAAGTCCGGTCTACCATTGCCGCCCCTCGGCCTCGGCGCCGGTCAGCCGGCATCGTTGTTTCTACGAGCCAACCAGCTTGTCTTTGCTTGCCACGTATGGGTCATTTGTGTAGTAAGAGCTGCCATGGTCTTCGGCTTTTCCTGCTCGAGGTGTCGGGCGGGCCATTCGTCACAGACGCTATGTTTGAAGTCCGCTAAGGCTTCAGGGTCTGGACAGTCCATGATTTGGTTCTTTTTAATTAGGAACCGATTTCAAAGTTTTCGAGCTGACTCTCCAGGTTGCTGGACAATGTGACTTAGGTCATCAGCATCCGGTGGTCGGACATAGGTGCCCTGAAAGTTGGCCTGGAAAGCATCTTCTAAATCTTCCCAGCTCCCAATGGAGCTCTCTGGGAGGCTATTCAACCAGTGTCGTGCTGGTCCCTTTAGCTTTAGAGGGAGGTATTTAATGGCGTGGAGGTCATCTCCGCGAGCCATGTGAATGTGGAGAAGAAAATCTTCAATCCATACGCAGGTCCTTCGCTCCATCGCTCGCTGATGTTCACGGGTTTAAACCCTTTCGTAAATTGGTGCTGCATTACTTCATTGGTAAAGCACATAGGTGTGCGTGCACCTCTATACCAAAGCACATCGCGATGGAGTTTGGATGACATCTGCTTTTGGTGTCGAATTCTAACTTGATGATGCTCATTGTGCTGCTTGATGGTTGTCATCTCGCATAGGGCACGCCCTCGATCCAAAGATCGATCTAGTCCGCCGGCTTTATTGGCCGTGTCTTGACGTAAGTCGATGTGTATCCCGGAGCCGTTGTCTCCTTGCCTCTACGATGAGGAGGCGCAGCTGATGTTCAGCGTGATGAGTCGCTTTTGTCTCGCTGACGTGGTGGTCGGTTTGGTTGATCAGATAATTGTATTTTGACGGTATTGGCTCAAGGGCTTGCTGTCGAATTGTGGCAGCAGCCTGTGTTTGGGGTAACTTTATCGGTCGTGTGAGGCCGATTCTTCAGCGCTATTAGGACCTTGGTCCATCCGTCGCTTAGCGATCCCTGCTCGGGCTTGAAGTCAGCTGTTGTTTCTTTTTCAGTTCGCGAATGGCAATGAGTTGTCGCCAGCGCTCTTGTTCAAGGGTTCCTCCGGGATGATAAAATCTTCATCACCGAGGCTAACATCCTCTTCGGAGGCACGTAAGTAGTTACTATCTTCTCGAATCTTCGTGATCGCGTGTTCGGGCAGATTCGCCTTCCCTCTCATCCTGCTCGCGGGTTTGACGGGTCCTGGCATTGTCCGGAGTGTCATTATCTCTGCATCGATACGCCTCCAACGATCTATAATTTTTGATTGTTCCATGCTATTAGATAATTTAGCTCTTTTTACACCTTCCTGTCAATCATCGTGCTTTCGCTTTTTCCCACCTTTGAATTTCAGCTTGTTACATTACAACTAAGTGTCATCCGAGTTTTAGTTTCATAGCACCACCATGAATAGTAAACTCTAACATTCAAAATATGGTAAGAATGACAATGTTTTAGTGTTTGCTAAGTTTCATCAGAATAATCTGGTGTCGCGGCAAAAAAGAATCAGACTCCAAAATAGATTATTTTTTTGCCACGACTTCCACGAATGTCGTTCCCTAATGAAACTTGGAAAGCACTTAGAACATTTGTCATTCTTTGCCACCATATTTTTTTGAATTTTTTTAGAGTTTACTATTCATGGTGGTATCAAAAGAGCTAAAACTCGGATGTGCACTTTCCAACACTTTTTTCATGAACGCAAATGACACTTACATATAGGTGATGTTTTTCTGAACATTTGGTATCTTATTTGCATTTTTCTGATTTATTATGAATTAGTTATGAAGTTTTCAAACTGACGGTCAAACGGTCAAAAGGCAAAAGCATAAGAGGAGCAAAGTGACTTGGACGTAACCGTGACTTTTGGGAATTAGGGTAAAATGCATTTAGTGGGACCCAAATTAGGGCATAAATCTAATTATCCGTATTATATTACCCTTTTGATGTTTATGGGCTTTATTTTACACATTATATCATTTTTGGGACTAACTCTACTAACCGGAGGCCCAGCCCAGATTGCATTTTTTTTGCCTATTTCAGATTTCAAGAAAAGGAATATCAAACGGAGTCCAAACGAATGAAACCTTCTCGAGCGTGATTTTTGGAACAAACGTGATCCAGAGGACTTTGAGTGCAAGTCAAGAAGCGATCAAGGCACACGAGGGGAGGGCGACTCCACCTGCTGTGGGCGCTTCTATCTTGTGGGCCCCCATGCCACCGACGCATTTCTTCCTCCTATATGTACCCACGCACTCTAAAACATCCAAGGAGCCAACGAAAACAATTTCCACCGCCAGAATCTTCTCAGATCCGAAGATACCATCTTGGAGCCTTTCGCGGTGGCTCACGGAGGGGGAATCGACATGGAGGGCTTCTACATCAACACCATATCCTCCGATGAGTTGTGAGTAGTTTGCCACAGCACCTTCGGGTCCATAGTTATTAGCTAGATGGCTTTTCTCTCTTTTGGATCTCAATACCATGTTCTCCCTCTCTTGTGGAGATCTATTCGATGTAACTCTTTTATGTGTGTGTTTGTCGAGATCCGATGAATTGTGGGTTTATGATCAAGTTTATCTATGAGAAATATTTGAATCTTCTCTCAATTCTTTTTATGTATGATTGAGTTATATTTGCAAGTCTCTTCGAATTATCGTTTGGTTTCGCCTACTAGATTGATCTTTCTTGCAATGGGAGAAGTGCTTAGCTTTGGGTTCAATCTTGCAAAGGTCCTTACCAAAGGACAATAAGGGTTGCAAGGCACGATTGTATTGTTGCCATCGAGGATAACAAGATGGGGTTTATATCATATTGCATGAGTTTATCCTCTACATCATGTCATCTTTCTTAATGCTGCTACTGCTCTTTCCTAACTTAATACTCTAGATGCATGCTTTGTTTCTACAATTGCTAAATTGATTCAAATGAATATCTTAAGCCTATTTAAAGATTGGTTTAAAATTTAACTGGCAAAAAAAGGTTCCTTCACGTTTGGGAAAGAACACGGATCCTAATGCCAAATTGAGAACGGAGGCCAAAGGAAGTAACAGGTGACAGCCCGGTGGGCAAAGCGGAGCGCGTTACCACCGCGCGCGAGGGACCAAGCCCGATGCTTGGGTGACGGAAGAGACCCATCCCTCGAAGGGATCGGATGCCTTAGGCGCGAAGAGAGGAACCAATCGAGCCTCCCCCCGAGGGCGAATGGGACCCTCCAAAATCGAATGAGCCAAAAGGACCATGAATCCAAGAAGAATAAGGCCCGGTCCATTGTTAATGTGGAGGGATCCTTTTTCCATAAAACGCTTTTATTTCGTGGTTTGAGTTACCTATTTTTAAGCGAACGCATCCTTGTTCCATTTGGTTGGAAGAGCCGGGAAGATCATAGGGGGTCTTTTTGAGGATCAAATTCTACAGTGTGTCACGTGATCACCGATATTTTTGTAACTGGCACATGTGATTAAAGTGGAATTGCTGTACCAAAATTTGTGGGTTAATCGTAGGTGGTAATTTTGTGGGGGGCATATATAAGGTCTGGATTTTTGGAGGAGGATTTACATTATTAACTGGAACTTGCTTGGGTTGTTGAAATTAAAAGGAATGCTCAGATTAAAAGTAATTTGTTTCCAGAAAGAATGTGGCTCCATGTACAAGGAGACTTGGAGGATTAAGACATGATTTGGGAATGATTTGTTTAGGGGAGGCGTGCAAAATTTTGTCAGGAGGTATTAGGAACCAATTCGAAATGGATCGAGGCAATTGCATTTAAGTAGGGGAATAATTGGAAGGAAACTACATAGGGGATATCGTTTGTAAAGGGAGGCTTTTGAGGAACAATGGGGACAAACTCAGGAGTATGGTACGTTAAGAAGGTAAGTTGAGAGTGCACAAAATGACGGGGGGGAAATAATTGGAAGAGAGAAACAGAGTAACTTTGAGGGATGAAATGTAGGAGGTGGGTTTAAATAGTGCCAAATATGAAGATACGGAAATGGCAAAATGGCTAAATGCTTAATAAGAGGATAGAGAGATGGATGTCAGGGAAGAGGCATAAAGAAAGGGGGAAGGAAAAGATTTGGGGGGGAAATTTGGAAAATAAAAAAAAAATTTTTTTTTTTCAAAGAAAGAATAAGGAAAGGGGGGAAATTTTAAAATATTTAAATTTAAAAAAGAAATTTGGGGTGGGAAATCCAAAAAGGTTAGAAAAAAAATTTGAAAAAAAATAAAGGGAAAAACCCTTTTAAGTGGGGAAAATACTTTTTAAAATGGTAAATTTAAAGGTGGTCAGGTTGAAAATGTTTAAAAAAAAATTTTTTTTTAAAACGAGGGGAATTTGGGGAAAAAACCCCTTTTAACCAAGGTAAAAAATTAAATTTAAAAAGAAAAACCCATTAAAAAGGGGGTTTTGGGATGGGGTTTGTTTTAACAAAAGGGTTGTAAACAAAAATAAGAAAATTTTTTTTTAGCAATGAGTCTTAAATTTTTTCATTTAAAAAAATTAATTTTTTAAGTTTATTAATTTTTTTTAAAAAATCCCGGGTTTTGTTTGATAAAAAGGTTTTAAAAGAAATTATTAATTTATAAATTTTTTAAAAAACCTTAAAAAAGGTTGGGAAGGTTCCTGTTGGGGAAACCCACCCTTTTATTCATTGAAAAAAAAAAATTTTAAAAAAAACCCCAAAAAAATTTTCCCATTTTTCAAAAAGGCTTTTTGATTTTAGCCTTTAAACCCGGCCCCGCGTTTTTTTTTTAGAAAAAAAATTTTGGTTTTATGTTTTTTGAAATTTTTAAAAAGGGTTTAAAAATTGGGGCCACCTTTTTGTTGGGGGGGGGTTTTGGTTTAATTTGAAAAAATTTTTCATCCCAAATTATTTTAAAAACCCAAAATTGTATTAAAAAATTTCTTTAAAAACACTTTTCCCAAATCCCAATTCAGGGTTTTTTGGTTTAAATAAGGGAGTTAGTTCCAAATAATTGAATTTTATTGGGTTTTTTTTTTTTTTGGGTTTTTTAAAAGGGTTTGTTTAGTTAAGGGCCCCTTTTTTTTAAAAATTTATTTTCCTTTAAAATTTTTTTTTTGATTTTTGGGGATTTTTTGTTTTTTTTACTTTTTTTTTGGGAAAAGGGTTTTTTTTTTTTAAAGTTTTTCGGGAAACAAAATTTTTTTTTTGTTGTTTAAAAATTTTTGATAATTTTTACAAAAGGCCCTTTTTTTAGGGGAAAGGTTTGGTTTTGGTTTGGGTTTAAACCCCTTTCTTTTTTGTTTAAACCCATTAAAAAATTTGTTTCCGCCCCCAAAATTCCTTCCCCCAAATAAAAAAATTTTTATTTGGGTGAAATTTTATGAAAAAGGAATTTGCCCAAAAAATCCCCGGGGAAACCTACTTTTGGCCATTTTTTTAACCCCTTTGCTTTTTTTAAAGAAAGAAAAATTAAAAACCCTTTAAATTTTTGTTTTTTAAATGCTTTTTTTAAATTTGGGGAAAAAACCCTTTTGTATTTGTGGAGGGGTTTTTAAACTTTTTTAAAATGGAAAATTTTCCCTTGGGGAAAATTTTTTTACCCTTTAAAAATTGATTTTGGGAAAAATTTAAAAATTTTAAAATTCCAGGCTTTTTTAAAAAAATTTGGTTAATTTTTTAAAAAAAAAATTCCCGGGGAAACCCCTTTAAACAAATAATTTTTTAAACCCCGCCCGAAATTTGGAAATTTTTAAAAATTTTAAGCCCCCTGGTTTTTTTTTGATTAAAATTTGGGTTTTTTTCCCTAAACCCATTCCCAATTTTGGGGAAAGATTGGAAAAAGGGTTTTTTTGGTTGGGGATTTTTTTTCGGGTTTGTTTTAAAAATAAATTTTTGCCCCCAAATTTCCCCGGTTTAAAAAAAACTTTTTTTCCCCCCCTACCAAAAAAACCCCCCCCCTTTCCCCCCCTTTTACCCCCCGGCATGTGGGGGAAAACCCAATTTTTTGGAGGCCCCCTTTCCCCAGGTTTCCCTCCCCGTTTGGCTTCCCCCCCCCCCCCGCCCCCCCGGGAAATTTTTCAAGATTTTCCCCCAAATTTTTTCCTTGGAACCAAACCCCTTACCCCCCTTAACCAAAGGGGGGGGGGGGGCCCCCCCCCCGGGGGGGAAAGGGGGGGGGGGTTTTTTCATTCCCCCTCCCGGTTTCCTAGGGGTTTAAAAAATTTTTCCACTTTAAACCTCCCCCCCTTTGGAGGGAAAACCCAAAAAACTTTTAAAAACCCCTGGAATGGGATTTTTTTTTCCCCCAAATTTTGGATGATTTAACCCCTGTTTTTCCCCCCAAAATTTTTTTTAAAAAACCCCCCTTTTTCCCCCAAAGGGGCCCGGTTTTTTTAAAAATTTTTGGGGGGGGAAAAGGGTCCGGGGCCCAAAAAAGTGGGGGGTTTTTTGGCCCCCGGGGAAATTTTTGGGGGGCCCTTTTTTTTTGGGTTTTTGGGTTAAAAATAGGCCCTTTCCCAAAAAAAGGCCCTTTAACAAAAATTTTTAAGTGTGCGGTTTCGGGTCCGCAGCTCCCTGAGCACGGAGTCGAGCCTCCACCTAGTGCGGTTAGATTCCGTGAGGGACCGCGACTAACTGGGTTTGATGCCACCTCATGATTAGACCATTTGCTCGCTCGACTTGATCGTTAGTTTGAGGGTGATAGACAGCGTTAGTCGAGCTTGATGCCCATATTTTGCACCAAGTTTAACCTCGCGCCGTGAAGTTCGTGTGCTATCGGATGATGCTGGGGACGCCATAACGTGTACTACCCTAGATATGAAGTCTATCACCGTCCGATTCACCGCTTTAACTGCTTGGCCTCTATCCATTTGGTGAATTTGTCCACCATGACTAATAGGTATTTTTGCTTGTGGGTTCCTCTTTAAGGGTCCAACCATGTAAGCCCCTGCACGCAAACGCCAGTGATGGGTATAGTTTTGAGGGCGGTGGTTGGTGGATTTGATTAGCAAAGAGCGGCAACCGATGCATCGTTGACTAGGTCCTAAGATCCGCCTCGGCCGCCGCCAATAAAATCCAGACGGAAGGCCTTGACAAGGGCCCGGCCATGAATGGTGCCCGCCGATTCCAGCGTGAATTTCAGCCGAATATTTCGCCTTCCTCTTGGAGATGCACCTTTGAAGGACTCCGTTGTGCTTTTTTATAAAGCTCTCCTCATGGACCTTGTAGGCTTTAGATCGCGCATTATGCAGTGGCCTCGCTTGGTCTTCGAAGTTCCGCCATTAAGTAGGCTAAGAATGGTTCGCCCACGGGCAATGACCGCCATTATTTTGTGGGTGAAGGTGTTATTTCATTGGCGAGCCACCGATTGTATCGTAATGTTCAGTTAGTGCGGTTGGTTCCGGTTATTGTTTCCTGACTCTTTTCCCATAATACGGATGGCTTAAAAGCTGCTCGTGAAGATGTTTGAGGATCGGCGCCGCGCTTGGCCGATGCGTGCTAACATGTCGTCGCCTGGTTATTATCCCGGCTACATGGTGGAATTCGAGTCCTTGAACCTAGCTGACATTTTTAAGACAGCATTACGGCTGCCATTTTCGGATCCTTGCGCCAAAGTCTCCATTTATTTGGGATATTACGAGGTTTGAATCCTCATGACCTCTAGGCGTTGAATGCCCATGGAGATTGCCATCCGAGACCATGTAGAAGGGCCTCAGATTGGCTGCATTGTTGGAGTCCGTGTACATTATCCGGCACGATGGACTGTGTCTCCGATGGCGATGTCAAGACGACGCCAGCTCCTGCCGGCAACATTTTGGAGCCACGAAATGCATGATCCATTGAGTATGCGGCATTTTTAGGGAGTTCGCTCGTCCATTCAGCGATGAAGTCGGCCAAAACTTGCAACTTTATAGCTCGCCGTGGTTTGTAGGTTATGTCGAATGGTAGGAGCTCAATGGCCCATTTAGCATCCGCCTGTCAGCGCATGTTGTTTATAATGTCGGAGAGGTACTTCGAGGCCACCTTATCGAACACTTGAAAGTAGTGTCGAGCTTCCGGATGCTATGAACACCTGCAGACGCTATCTTTTTGATAATGTGGATACGACTTGCATGGAGTTAAGATAGTGGATACGAGTACACGGGTTTTGAAGAGGAATTTGTGTCCTTCGCTTGCTCGACGACGAGCACCGCTACAAACTTGATGTGTGCCGATATATAATAACATTGGTTCGCCTAGCGGTCAGACCGGATTTGTCGCCAATATGGCCTTTATTTCTTCGAAGTTCGCCGTGGCAAGATCCGGCCATTCGAATTTCGTCGCCGTAAAGTCGATAAAGGCAACGCTTTTCTCCTGGTGAGATGAAGCGTTTAGAGCCGCCACGCATCCAAATAATTTTGTATTTGTTTGAGGTCTTTGGGATATCCAACAGACAGAGCTCGATCTTGGCTGATTTGTTTCAATTCTCTACCGATACAATGAAGCTAAGAGCTTCCGCGGTACGCAAAATGCATTTTCGGTTGAGCTTAATGTCATATGCTCGAGGTTGTCGAATGTGAGCCTCAAATCGCCTACTAGAGTTTCGACATGTTTGGTCTTGACGACCACATCATCTACGATGCCTCCAATCGCTTTCCGATCCGGGTTGCCTGACATGCCGAATCATGCGCCTGATATGTTGCGCGCGAGTCCAAGGGCATTGTGTTAAAGGAATGGTCCGTATGGAGGATGAAGGTCATGTGGTCTGCTCTCCGCCATCTTGATTTGATGGTAGCCGAGTACGCTACGAGGAAGCACAATGAATCGGTTCTCGTGGTAGCATCGGGATTTGATCGATGAGGGAAGGGAAAGGATCTTGGACAAGCCTTGTTAAGGTCTTTAAAATCATACTACACAGCGCCAGAATTGTCCTTTGGTACCATTACCACGCTTGCTAGCCAATCCGGATGTTTGATGTCTCCGATGAATCCGCTTCTAATAGTTTGGCTAGCTTCCTCTCCCATTGCCTGCTTTGGGTTCGTAAAATCGCCAAGAGCCTATTTGATCGGCTTGAATCCTTTAGGATCTTTTAGGCTGTGTTCTCGCCAACTCGATGGGATTCCCGCATATCCAAGGGTGCCTGCAAAGATGTCCCAATTTTCCAAGGAATTTCGAATGGGCGCTTCACATCAGGTTTAATTGTGCCCCAATGGAGGCCGCTTTGTGGGGCTCCGTGATGGACTTGAATTTGACTATTCCGTCTGGCTTTTAAAAGAGGTGGACTTGGATCTTTATCGAGTATCACATCGTCCCTGTTCACCATGGAGCCCAACAAGTGAGTTCTCCGCTAGGGCTTTGGATAGTGCCTCTAGGCTAGTGCGTTTATTTTCGCGCTGAGGCTGTCCGGATCATCGACAAGAGTGATGATTCCATTGGGCCTGCATTTTAAGCTTCATGTACCCATAACGGGTATAGCTTGAAAAATTGTGAATGCCTCTGCCTCTAATAAAGCGTGATATCCGCGCTGAACGGGCCACTTGGAACGTGACCTCTCGACTGTAATTTTCGCGATAACACCACATCTAGTGTAATTTTTCCTATGCAGCATGCTTCCCGACTAGGAATATTCCTAGCACAGTTGTGCTCGCCAATGCGCTCCACTATTTCCATTTTTCAAGGGTTTCTCGAGATGAGGTTTAACTCCGCCATCCATGAGTACTTGGTAAGATTTAAAGCCGCCCACTATTGGACCGAGGACCAATGTGGCGGTGCTCGCTGTTCGAATTTAGGTTTGTCGTCATTGAAGGTGATAGCCGTGTCGCTTCCATGGATTTGTTATTGCTACTTGGTAGACTTCGCGAGGTGAGATTGTTCGCTTCAGATATTATTTGATGCGAAGTCTCAAGACTGCATATCAGATCGTGATTTGGCTATGGTTCTCGGCTAGAAGCACTTGCACTTTTTGGCCACCACCGTAGTATTCAACATGCTCAAGGCTATGTGTTGAGATGCTCAGATATGGATTTTACAGGTCCGCGAGCCATCCCTCCAAAGACGTTCCGGCTCCTTTAGGGTTTTTGCTTTTTGGTTTTTGTCCCTGTGCCGAGCATGATGTGTTGGGGAACGAGTAATTTCAAAATTTCCACGCACACGCAAGATCATGGTGATGTATAGCAACGAGAGGGAGAGGTTGTCTCACGCACTCGAGACCAAGCGAAGCGATCACAACGAGGGAAGTAGTCAGACGCTCTCCTCGCGATCCGACGATCCCGGCCAAATTCGCCCGAAGTTCTTGACACACGACAGCTGATGACGCCCTCGACCGATCCAGCCGAGTGTCGAGGGAGAGTTCCGCAAGACGACGGCGTAGGACGATCTTGATGTTCTATGGCCAGAGGGCTTCCTTAAGCATCGACGATATGACCGAGGTGGAATATGGTGGAGGGGCACCGACACTGCCAAGGAACGATCCGAGATCAAACTTTGTCCTTCTAGGGTGCCCCCCGCCTCGTGATATAAAGGAGGGGGGGAGGTGCGGCGCCAAGGGAGGCGCTGGAGGAGTCCTACTCCCACCGAGTAGGACTCCTTCCTAGTTGGAGTAGGATTGGGGAGGAGAAGAAGGGGCGCCTCCTCTGTCCTATTCGACTAGGGGAGGCGCGCCACCCCCGGCCGCCTCCTCTTCTCCTCGAGGCCCACTAAGGCCCAATAGCCTCCGGAGGGTTCCGTAACTCCCGTTCCAGAAATCCCGATTTCACCCGAACCATTCCAACTCCAAATATAGGCTTCCAATATATCAATCTTTATGTCTCGACCATTTCGAGACTCTCGCATGTCCGTGATCACATCCGGACTCAACTTCTTCGTACATCAAAATACATAAACTCATAATATAACCGCATCAAACCTTAAGCATGCGGACTTACGGTTCGAGAACAATGTAGACATGACCAAGACACGCTCCGTCAATAACCAATAGCGGACCTGATGCCCATATTGGTTCCTACATATTCTACGAAGATCTTTATCGGTCAGACCGCATAACAACATACGTTGTTCCTTTGTCATCGGTATAGTTACTTGCTCGAGATTCGATCGCCGTATCCAATACCTAGTTCAATCTAGCTACGCAAGTCTCTTTACTCGCTCCGAATACATCATCTCACAACTAACTCATTAGTTGTAATGCTTGCAAGGCTTAAGTGATGTGTATTACCGAGAGGGCCCAGAGATACCTCTCCGACAATCGGAGTGACAAAACCTAATCTCGAAATACGCCAACCCAACATCGCTTTGGAGACACCAGTAACTTTATAATCACCCATACGCTGACGCTTGGTAGTACCCAAAGTGTTCCTCCGTAAACGGAGTTGCATAATCTCATAGTTACAGAACATGTATATGTCATGGATAAAAGCAGAGCAACATACTAAACGATCGGGTGCTAAGCTAATGGATGGGTCATGTCAATCGATCATTCTACTAATGATGTGACCTTGTTAATCAAATAACAACTCTTGTTCATGGTCGAAACATAACCATCTTTGATTAACAAGCTAGTCTAGTAGAGGCATACTAGTGACATCTTTGTTTGTCTATGCATTCACACATGTATCATGTTTCCGTTATACAATTCTAGCATGAATGATAAACATTTATCATGAAATAAGGAAATAAATAATAACTTTATTATTGCCTCTAGGCATATTTCCTTCAGCTCCCACTTGCACTAGAGTCAATAATCTAGATTACATAGTAATGATTCTAACACCCATGGAGTCTTGGTGATGATCATGTTTTGCTCGTGGAAGAGGCTTAGTCAACGGTCTCGCAACATTCAGATCCGTATGTATCTTGCAAATCTCTATGTCTCCCACCGACTAAGTCCCTGATGGAATTGAAGCGCCTTGATGTGCTTGGTCCTCTTGTGAAACTGGATTCCTTCGCTAAGGCAATTGCTCCAAGATTGTCACGTAAGATTTTCATTGACCCGATGCACTAGGTATGACACCTAGATCGGATATGAACTCCTTCATCCGCATCTTCATTAGTGCCCGGTTGCTATGTACCGCTTCACATGTAGATCCCGCTATGACGCTTTGTTTAGAATGCACCAACCGACAGCCCTCCGCTTAGTGTAAACACGATCCGGCTCGCGATTGAATCGTCTCGATCGTCAAAGCTTGCATCAACGTAACTGCATTTATGAGCTTTTGTCACCTCCATATACGAGAAACATATCCTTAGTCCTTTTCGTATTTCAGATGTTCTTGACCGCTGTCCAAAGGATCCACTCGATTACTTTGGTACTCGCTAGGCTTATAGCAAGGCACACATCGTCGTACACAAGATTGCATACATGATAGAGCCTATGTGCAAGCATAGGAACATCTTTCATTTTCTCTATCTTCCGCAGGGTCGGCATTGAGTCTTACTCAACTTCACACCTTGTAACACAGCAAGAACCCTTTTGCTTGATCCATTTTGAACTTCTTCAAAATTTTGTCAAGGTATGTGCTTTGTGAAAGTCCAATTAAGCCGCCTTGATCTATCTCTATAGATCTTAATGCCCAATATGTAAGCAGCTTCACCGAGGTCTTTCATTGAAAACTCTTATTCAAGTATCCCTTTATGCTATCCAGAATTCTATATCATTTCCGATCAGCAATATGTCATCTACATATAATATCGTAAATGCTACAGAGCTCCCACTCACTTTCTTGTAAATATAGGCTTCTCCAAAAGTCTCAGATGAACCCAAATGCTTTGATCACACTATCAAAGCGCTTATTCCAACTCCGAGATGCTTGCACCAGTCCATAAATGGATGCTGGAGCTTGCACACTTTGTTAGCTTCCTTTGGATCGATAAAACCTTCGTTGCATCATATACAACTCTTCTTCCGTAAATCCATTCAGAATGCGCTTTACATCCATTTGCCAAATTTCATAATCATAAAATGCGCAATCGCTAACATGATTGACAGACTTAAGCATCGCACGGTGAGAAGGTCTCATCGTAGTCAATCCCTTGAACTTGTCGAAACCCTTTGCATAAGTCGAGCTTTGTAGAGAATATTACCGCTCGCCTTCTTCTTGAAGATCCACTTGTTTTCTATTGCTTGCCTACCTCGCAAGTCAACCAAAGTCCATACTTTGTTTTCATACATGGATCCCATCTCGATTTCATGGCCTCAAGCCATTTTGCGAACTGGCTCACCATCGCTTCTTCATAGTTCGAGGTTCATCATGATCTAGTAGCATGATTTCTAGAACAGGATTACCGCATCACTCGTGCGGATCTTACTCGTTGATCTACGAGGTTCTCAGAGTAATTTGATCCAAGTTTCATGATCAACATCATCAACTTCCTCACTACTTGGGTAGGTGTCTCGTAAACCGTTTCTGCGACAAACTACTTTCAAGTAAGGGAGAAGGTACAATTACCTCATCAAGTTCTACTTTCCTCCCACTCACTTTTTCGAGAGAAACCTTCTCTAGAAAGGATCCATTCTTAGCAACAAATGTCTTGCCTTCGATCTGTGATAGAAGGTGTACCCAACTGCCTCTTTGGGTATCCTATGAAGACACATTCGACGGTTCGAGCTATCAGTTGAAGCTTTTTCACATAAGCATCGATCCCCAAACTTTAAGAAATGACAACTTTGGTTTCTTGCTAAACCAGTTCATAAGGTGTCGCCTCAACGGATTTCGACGGTGTTCTATTCAGTGAATGCGGCCGCCTCTAGAGCATAACCCCAAAACGATAGCGTAATCAGAAGAGACATCATAGATCGCACATATCTAGTAAAGTACGACACGACGTCGACACACCATTACCTGTGGTGTTCCGGGGGAGTTGCAAACTATTCCGCATTGTTTCAAATGTAGACCAAACTCAGAACTCAAATATTCACCTCCACGATCGATCGAGAAACTTAATTTTCTTGTTACGATGAT